>LOJH01019292.1:11573-26284 GCA_001685095.1 Ellobius talpinus | reverse complement strand
TGAAGAAAAAGGGAAATTCATAACCTGGAGTTGGATATCAACAAGCTAGGTGAGAAATTCATTAGAGATAAAGAGATTTTGACAAAGCAACAAAACAACACAGTAGCTATCATAGAAATGAAAAATCAATGAATCAAACAAAAAGTTCAGTACAAAACATCACCAAGGATACCGCAATGGAAGGCAAGGTTGAAGAATTACTACATTTAGGTAACAATAAAAATTCATGACCGAAACATTCAAAACCCATGGAAAACTATTAAGAGATTGCACCCATGAATCTATGGTAGAGAAGAGAGGATCCAACAATTGGCTAAAAGCACATACACTTAGTCAATAAAATTACAGAAGACAATATCCTCAGTCTGGGGAAAGAAATGATATTTGAGGATATGAGTCTTCCAGAGTGCAAATAGTCATTGTAGTTGCCTAGAACGAACCACAATATACAACAAACCCTCTTGGGGGGTTATTGATAGGGAGATGAAAGGAGAGGGGATTGTAACAGTCAACTGGGAGAGAGTGATTAAGAGAGTAAGGGGCGGGCGAAACTTGCTTATGAGGGACCCTTTGTGCAAACATACCTACAGAGCATTATACAGCTAGGCCATGCATGACATAGCCACACAAGGCATGACGTGGCCACTCAGCGCATGCCTTGGCCACCCAGTGTATGATGGAGTGTCGTATAGCATAAGGCCCCTGGGCTGACTAAATATTTGCCTGAGTGCCTGTGAACTCACCTGCCGGTTGACAGGGGGAGGGCCAGCATAATGCCTGTATCCTAACAGTAATGACCAGAAACAAACCTATCCGCATCATATCATAGTTAAAATACCAGGACTAGAACAAATAGAGAATACTGACTATTATAAGAGAGAAATGCCCAGATTCTTACAAAGGCAGATAACAATAAATAATAGCAGAAACGGCATAGGCTGGGAGAGCAGGAAATGACTTAGTTCAAGCCCTGAAGCAACAGAACTGCCCACAAAGACCACACTGTCTTCCAAGGTTAAGCTGTAAAAGGCAAAGGATCCATGAAGACCTTCCACAATAAACATATATAAAAGCAGATCATAGCCACCAAGCCAGCACGACAGGAGACACTAAAGGGGCCTTTTTTATTCTGTGTGCCTGCATACAGACTATGTAGGGAGGTAGCAGCCATACAACCCTGGGTTGGCTAGGGTACTAGCCTGAGTGCATACTGTCAGGCAACAGGATGCAGACCAGCATAATGCCTGCATCCTAATATTCATACCTTTGCTTATTATAAAAATGTGGGGAAATTAAAGGGGATAGCAGGTGGGACAGGGATGAGGCACTGGGCTTTCAAGACTGCTTCCTGCTGATTTGTGGGCATTGAAATCTTGCGGGGGGGTACCTGAGAANAAATGGTGGAGCTGGCCATGTCCTGGAGTAGCTGGTTGCCTCACTTCTGTACAGGCTCTGTGGAACTGTCTGGTGCCTCTTGGACCTGGTGAGGAGATGGCAGAGCAGAGGACAAGGTTAAGTTTAGGAAAAACAAATTTTCTTAGGTCTTGGTAATTGAGGGAGGAGGATGTCAATACCACGGAAAGGTGGGGTGGCTTAGGCTGCTGATTGGAAGTACTTATTTGGAGTGTTTCTGACCTGTTTGAGTTGAATCCATGTGGACTTCTTGGAACTTACAAGATTCTTTGAGTTTGTGAAAAGATAGGTTTAGACACATCAGCATTTCCACTGTTTATAATCTGCATTGAAATTTACATTGTAGAAATGGCAGTATACTCATGCCAGAAATTATTTTGGTTGAAACATTAAACTTCTTCTATCCAAAAACTAGCACAATGTTTATGGCACAATGAAAAACACCCCCTTAAGTCTTTAGTTAGGAAACAACCAAATGGAATTTGAAATCTTAAGCTTGTAGCCATGATGGTAGTGGTAGTACTCTGTCAGAGCAAGATCAATAGCTTATCAGAATTTTATTGATTAATGTTAAGACTATGAACTTTTCGTGTCTTAATACAGTAGCATAATGAGAGAGAGAAATCCAAACAGGTTTCATTCTTTTGAATGGCTCAAATCACTTGCCTTTGTCATCACTTAAGCTTTTGTAATCCTTAGGCCTTTATAACTTGCTTTTACACACCTTAATAACTTGCATTTGTATAGCTTAATAACTCCTAAAAAAATGTTTTCTTTTACTCTATGTCTTGGTGTGTGATCACCAAGGAATGCTGGCCTGGGATGTCTTCAGTATCCTGAAGACACACTGTAAGTCCAGCTCCTCCCCATTCTGGGGGAGATCCTCCACCTGCTTCTGGTTCTCTCTAGCAACCCTGGCAGTGTTGTTCTGTATTGTTCTTCGTTATGTCTCTTTTACTTCCTCCAACTAAAAAAAGGACTCTCAGCCATAAACTCATGCAGTTGGAGAAGATGGAAGTTGGAGGAACAAAATGATCACATTATAGAAGGAGGAGGAGGAGAATTGAGTCTGTGCTTTTCAGTTTAAAATTTATATATGGGGAGGAGAGAAGGAGGGGAGGAGGAAATGATGAAAAAGAGAAATTGAAAACTGGCAGAAGAAATATCGGTGATCAGATTCCTCACCCAGGTCCTTAGTGGAAAATGCCGGCAAGCAAAGGGTAAGATTTAGAACACTGGCTGTTCAGCTTTCTTGCCTCCTGTGACAGATTTAATGTGTGTCCCCAGAGGTTCATGTGTTCACATCTTTGGATATTTGGCTTCCAGCTGGTGGAAAATCCTTCAGGGAGCAGAGGTGCCTAGAGGAAGCAGTCAGATGGGCTAGGCCCTTAGGCTTCTTTTTCTGCTGTTAGTTCTTTGAGATGCTAGAAGATCCAGCCTCATGCTTCCTCTGCCATGAGTTTTGCACATATCTTGTCCATCATGCTGGAATGCAACCTCTCTTACTGTGAGCCACAATAATTCTTGCTTACTTAAGTTGTTTCTCAGCAGGCATTTGGTGACAGTCACAGAAAGGTCACAGATATGTCTCCTGTTGATAAATACTGAAAACTATGGAAGTGAGTATTAGCCTAGCTTGGGTTAGACTTAGATGAGGGAGGCAAATGTTCACATAGGATGCTCTTGCTCTTCAGCTTTATTTACAAGGTACTAACAAACCTCAGCACACTTCGGAAGATATCGCTGAGAAGCCTGCTCTTTTCTGAAGGGAAAAGGAGGAGGAGCAGTCATCTGGGGGAGAGAGAAGGTGGCGGGGATACCTGGAAGGAGTGGAGGAAGGGTAGGCTATGGTAGGCATGTGTTGTATGAAAGAAGAATAAAAAAGATGAAAAACAAACGTAAAAATCAACATACATGTTGTATATATTTTGTCATTACACGATGCTAATTTTGACCAGCTACATAATGTTATTGTGTGCCAGTTAGTGCGATTAGAACTTTAGAGCTTTTCTCTGATAGTTCTTCTTAAAACACACGATTAAGTTTTGTAAACTGCAGTTACCCTACTATACTGTCAAACACCAGAGCTCATTCCTTGCATCTAGCTGGTGTTTGGTTATCTGTTACCCCGCCCACCCGTTGTCCTTCCTCTTCCCAGCCTCCCTTAGTTACGTCTATCCTACATCCATGAAGTCCTACACTCTTCTAAATGAATTTTCCTCCTTTTTACATAACATCACCTAGGAAGTCCACAGAGTTATCCTGGTGTGCATGCCCAGTTTCACTTCCCCCCCATGAAGAGATGAGTATTTTCAATTGTACAAGTAAACTAAGATGTTTTCTCTGTTGAAACAAAATGTGTGTGTAAGTGAGACACATTTGCAAAGTGTTACCCTTGTGACCCTTCCCAGGAGTTGCAGGTGTTGCGTGGAGCTCTGTCATACAAGTCGAGTTGGAGTCTTTTACTCTATCAATGCCAACAATACACTCTGACTGGGAACTATCATTGCCTCATACGTCCATTTTGAAGGCTGGCCACTTTTCCGTTTTCACTTGCTTTGTAGACCCCCTCCCCCAACCATAACTGTGATTTCTCTTTAAACAATTTTCTATCACCTTAAATTAAACTGACCTCTGCTCCAGTGTCAACTAAGACTTGAGTTGGGGTAGTTGACCCACTTTCCAATAGATTATGAATTTATGTGGGGGCTAAAATCTTCATGGGTCACCCTCCCATTCGGAGAGCAAATCATAAAGCAGAACAGAAGGAGTCATTGGAGCCATGGGGACCAGAGGGGCAGTCTCACCCAGGAGATGCTCTGCCTGGTATTCTCTTGGTCACACCCTCCAGCTGAGAGTTTTGATGCCTGGGCGTTCTCAGGCAGTTTCTGCTGGATGGTGTATAAGCGTCTATGCCAATGCTCTACTGCCTTTCCGTTGCTTACTTTTTGTTCATTTATTCTGCTTTCTCTATACTTAATAACCTCACCCATTCAAAACTGAAAACACCGCTTCCATGCAAAATACATTGGGCATGTTATGAGTAAAATAACTCTTGACCTATGGTACTTGGGTTTAGTCTGGATTCTGTTTCCTGGGCTATGCATGCTTGAGGGAAGGTAGCGAGGTGAAGGTGCCTGCCTGGTGAGAGGATGAAGGAGAAAAGGGAGAAGAGCCTCCTATGCGGTTATCACTACAAGAGAAAACCTGGGCCCGACTGTAAGGCGTTTTTCCACGCAATTGAGTTGGATCTAAACAGCATCAGCAGGAGGTGCCGAGGAGTGAAGTGAATGAAGGAGAAAGGGAACATGAAGATGATTCAGATAAAACTTAAAATGAAAAGTGACATAGTCAAAGCAGATGAAGGGCAAGGTCAGAGGGAAGAAACAGGGAAAGAGACTGAACAAGAAAAGAAAGAGCAGGCATGAAAATTCTTAACACCTGTAACTGCCTGGAGCCCTTCCTAGCTTGGATGTCTTAAGTTTTCATGTACAATATTTTTCCATTAAAACAACTTGTTCTACAGACAACATAGAATCAGCATGGTAGCCTTATGTTAGTTGCTGTTTTGATGCCTTTGGGGAAGGGCACTGAAAAGTAATCAGGGAAACTGGTGATGTGCTAATAACATTTATTTTTGCCTCTACATGCCTTCCATCTTAATTTAATTTCCTGGATTTTTATTCATCAAGCTCACCCAAAGCATTCAGGCATATTATTTACTTCCTGAAAAAAAAGCCCACATAACTCAAAAAGTTTGTTCTGGGAACAGTCTGGGAACTAACACGTCTTCTGGTGACCTTTGTGGCTGTGCACTCTGTCTGGAGGCTCCCAGCCCACTTTCTAAGCACAGCTATAAGAGATTCTGCAGCTGCTACCCACCCACCTAGGGTCCTCCTCTGCCAGCAGTCCCCTCTGCAGCCATGAAACAGAGAGCCCTTCCTTTCTTTGTCGGCCTTCTTGTGGTCCTGCTGTTTCCAGGTAAAGCAGAAAGGTGGCTTAGTCCTGGGGGTCAGGCTCTTTCAGCAATTGTCACTTTGGGTATGGAAGTATGGGGTGGGTCAGAAGGCATCAAAGTCCTAGAGCACAGAGCCCATTTTCTCAATGAGGCTTTTGGGGAGAAGTCAATGTGGTGGGGTCTCAGATGCGCTGGTGGCATTAGCTATCCAAGAGAAAGAATTCCTCCTCACTCTTATGTTACACAGAGGACACCGAGTTCTAGATTTAGGGACTTGCGGCAGATGCATTTAGGATGTCCAAGACAAACATGGAGCCTTTTGTAGCTGAGGTACTCAGACCCACTGTTCTTGGCACATTTCCCCCATGCCACTCTTTTTCCTTTTTGCCCCACACATGTGAATAACAAATACATACATAAAGAATACATGTAACCCTCGCAGTTCATTCCAGCCTCTTGCTAACCCCCACTCACTGTTGAAACATGCTCCATCCTCTTGGGTTGTTGAACAGAGTTCTGGATATTCTTAATTTCAACAGGATTGTCCAGTGCCCTATCTGTTAACCACTAAGCCATGGAACCTCCCAATTTCCCCAAGCAAGAATTTCCTGAGCAAAGAACAAGTGGGTCTTGGTTGGTCTTGGTTGTTGCATCGCAGAGTGAATCGCATACCTCCACACACTCTGCTTTACCCTAGGAAGTCAAACACCAAAGAAAAAGGCAAGTTAATCCACTCAGGAGATATTGAGTGAGCATGATGAGAGGGGACTGCGTGGAGGGGATGAGGTGAGCATCATTGTTTGGGGAGACATGGCAAGTCTTCCCGAGATGTCAAGAAAGTTGAGAGATCTTGTAGCCTCTGCTGACACTGGATCATTGAGGGTCTCAGGAAACTCAGGAGCCTGGGGGAGGGGGCAAGAGGTAAATTTTCTGAGTTCACTATGGTAATCTCTTACCTTATTCAAATGTTAACCAGAGGAGGTGAGTCTCCTCCTACCAGGTATCTTCTTCCCCCAGTCTTGGGGACCATTTACTCAATAGGACTTCTTTGAATCCTTGCAAAGTTCCGTGTGGTGGATGAAGTTCTGACAGTGTTTCCTGAGGAAGCAGGTAGAGGAAAGACTGTGCTGTCTGCCAACTCCAGTGGGGACAGATACAAGGGACAGGCAAGTACCACTAGCTCAAGCATTCCTTGGGACTCTTCTGTCAGATCCAGGTTTCTTCTCTGTCCCCAAACGGTAGCCCAGAGCTGGTTTCAAACCCACAATGCCTGAAAGAGTTGGTAGTTCCTGAAATGCTCTTAATTTCAGAGTCATTTCTGATCCCGAGACAAGGGAAGCAAGATACAAAGCTGGATCAGTGGACGTGGGGCACAATTGAGGGCTGGAAAATTCCTGGTGGTATGCGATAGTTACAGTCCCACCGACTCTGCCTCCTGCTTTAACCCTATCATGATCTCCATTCCGTTGGAATTCGCCTCCTGTTCTGAGGGGCTTAATAGACTGAAGAAAGAGAATGGAGTTGCTGCAGCATTAATATAAACAGGCCCAATGGGGGCATAGGCTGCTCTGTCTGGTTGTGCTATGAGGTGATGTCATGTGCATAGGTACTTTAGGAACCACTCCATTCTGATAATATAGGAACTTAGGAGACTTTGAAGGAACAGAGAACTGTGTGTCTGGACTTGTGTTCATTGTTTAGAATGTGAAATTATGAATGTTACAAGCTACTTCATATCTATTGCCACCCCCCACATCATAGCCTGGCCTTTGGAAATGGTCACGGACTGACTATTGGCATAGTCTGATGATACTAATTTGGACATTCCTTTATACAGAGCCTGAACCAAATTACTGAATTTTCAACTGCAAGAGAAGCGAGGGCTACTGACAAGAATACTGTAATTGGATGACAACACAGATGGGCTACCGTCCGAGAAAGAATGAAACCTGCTGAGCACATACAAACTGATGTCGCCAATAACTGAAGCCGAAGGCCTGCACACCTGCCAGCTCGCCTGAACTGTGGTGTCCTTCCAGGTGTGGGAGCCCTGGAGAGGCAGCTAAACAGAGAAAGGCGGAGGCATCTCTACCCATGTCAGGCAACCTAAACATTTTATTAGGACAAAAGTAAATAACAAAAGCTGTCTACAAAGTAGCTTACAAAAGGCCCACTAACTTCAGAGACATCTTCAAAGTCACATCATTCATGCCAGAAGAGGTGGCTGTAATAAACCTTCATAGAAAAGCATTCAAACAATGTGTTCTTTTTGCCTAAGGAATAATTTTGATTGCTTTCTTTTGTCATGCGTCCCAAGAAGTATGAATTGAAAACATGGATAAGATACAGACAGAAATAAATATCTGAATGGACGGAAAACTATGTCTGTATTTATGCTTTAACATGGATGTATCTCAGACAGTACTGGTAGACCATTAACAAGTTCCTCCTGGGGAAATCTGAGAAGGTTTTGTAAGATGACTAGAAAGTAGTCAGGTTGAGAAAGGGGACAGAAATTTCCGAACATAGGGTAGAGTTTGCACGAAGGCATAGGGACATGAGGAGTTGGATAGTCAATTAAATGGGGAGAGTTTAGGCAGAGCTTCAAGGGAGGTCAACTCACAGAAGCAGGTGAGCGTCCCATAGGAATTGGTGTGATGTTGCCAAGGCAATCAGATGGCAACATCTTGGACTGCTAAACAAGAGGAAGTTGTGGCAGGTGCTCTAGGATGGCCGGGGCCTCTCAATGCTCATCCTAACAACTGAATTAAGAATGAACTAGAGAGAAGAAGCGAAAAGACCAGGGGAGAGGTGGTTGCATCCATTGAAGTTGAAGAAATTCCGTCACGACTAAAGTTGAGGAACAGTTGAGAGGAACTCACCAGTCGACTCTATGGAAGTGGAGTTCGCAGGACTGGTGGCCACGGAGAAGGAGGAACAACAGGGTAGAGGTGAATTATGGTAACCAAAGCTACCCACACAGTACAAGAGAGGGCACAGAGAGGTTACTCTGGATGCACTGAACTCTAAAGTGTTTGCAGATGTCCAGAGAGGAGTTGAATGGTGTATTAAAACCTGGGGAGAAGAGGAAATGAAAACCCCAAGTTGCAGTCATTTGTCAGTAAGTGCTAAAATCTGTTGTTAGAGATGCCTTTCTGGGAAAAAGGATCTATAATTCTGTTGTTTTAACTTCGGCACAGTGGCTGCTCCTTAATCTACTGCTATTTCAGCCAGCAATTGCTGCTTCGCAGTTATAGGCCTGTTTCTCCGGCAGTGACCTGACTGCTCAGGCCATAGCCTGGCATGAATTTTGTTCCCACAGGCACTGGCTCTGTTGCTACCACTGAAGGTAGCTTTAACTAAATCTCTGTTGTTCTATTTATAAATAAGACTCAAGAGTCAAAGGCTGGGGTGAAATCCTGCTAGCTCAGAGAGGCTGGGTCACAACTAGCTAACCTTCTCTCCTTGCCAGCATCTCCAAAAGGCTCATGCATGCATGCTTCTGCTCTGCCAAACCAGAAAAGGCTGTGCCACTCTAAATCCCTCTCTACTGTTTCCCGTGTCTCTCTATCTCTCCTGAATGCCCTCTGATGCTCTCTATGATTACTTTCTGTCAACTAGTTGGTAACTCAGCCTCCTGACCCAAAGTGAGTTCTATTTAATTAATGCAAATGCAAACTCAGGGTTCAGAGTGTGATTGAATATCCCCCCCACATAATTCAGAAAATGAGTTTTGGGGGGTGGTGGGGCACACAAATTGAAGTACCAGAAATAACGTGATTCCAAAAGTTAAGACTGGAGATGGTTTGGTGGACTGGAGAGTCATAGAATGAGAAGTGGTCCTGAAAACCAGTGATGCACAGTTCCTCTGTCCTTCCTTCTTTTCTGAGCTACCATATCTTGGTAAGCGGGGGGCAGTTGGGCTCCAGACTGAGGATTGAGTTTTATTAGCAACAATGCCTCAGATGTCCAGTGGTAGGAGGTCAGTGTTCCTTAAGTGAAGAGAACAAAAATGTATTCAAGGAGGCATTTTGTTTGTTTGTGAGATAAGATAGTAAGATGAACCTTGAGGGTAGAGTGGTGGAATGCATGTCCATGTGAGAAGTACTCAATGAAGGAATAAAGCTGAGATGGAGGCATAGAAGAATTTAAAACCTTCCCTGTAAGAAAGCAGGTATAAGTATTTCATTAATAGTTTGAAATCCAGTATTATTTCTGTTCTTCATTCATCTGCTCATTCACTTACTCAACAATATCTAGTAAGCATCATCTTTACTTCAGTTGCTATTTTGGTTTCAAACACTCAATCGTTAGCAAACTCACTGTGCTCATGTTAGAATATTTTATATTCTAACTGGCATGACAAACCATGATAAATATCTGCAAGTAAGATACATGGCATGCTAGAAAATAGCAAATATAATGAGAGCAGAAAATCATGGAAGGAACTAAAAACTGTGGGGCAGAATGTTGACTTTAGAGTATCACTGAGAAGGTAGACACTGGCTAAAACCCTAACAGATGTCAGGGTATGGTGGACATGGATACCATGGGGACAGAACAGTAAAAGACAACACATCGAGGACCAGTTTCATTTGGTATATTTCAAGGGTATTGGGAGGAGGCCAGTGTGATCAGAGGAAAGGGAATAAGAAGACGGAGTGAGCTGGGGGTTTGCTAAAGAACCTGCAGGGTGGGTGGAGACGTCCGAACACAGCCAAGTACATTCGGAAGAGGGCCACGGCCTTCCTGCCCAGTTGATGACTTTGGCAGACTAGATTGTAATCAGAGGTTTCTCTCCCACCCTCCAGTTCCCAAATAACCATTCAGAGGCTTCATATTAATTAGAAATGCTTGGCTGATGGCCCAGACTTCTTAATAAATAGCTCTTACATTTTCATTAACTGGTTTCTATTAATCTGTGTATTGCCACGTGTTCCATGGCTTACTAGTGGTGCTCTGGCATGTTGCTCCTTTGGTGGCAACTGTTTTTTTCTCAGACTCTGCTCTTCTCCTGTATCTCTGCTTGGATTTCCCACCTGGCTCTATCCTGCCTTGCCATAGGCCAAAGTAGCTTTATTTATCAACCAATGAGAGCAACACATATTCACAGCATACAGAAAGACATCCCATAGCAGTGAATGAAAAAGGGAGCCTTATATGGTAGAATCCCTTTGTCCAGCTCTTCTTTTCAAATAAGAAAACTTCAATCTACTGTGTCCTAATTGGGTCCCTTTCATTCCTGAGCCATGATTAATAAGACATGGAATGTTCTTCAGTGAATTTGGACACCACCTATTACAGATGTAATATGCTTCTGTGTATGTTCAGTTCTAGAAGTTCATTATCTAATCTTACACATCATTTCATTACATACTCCAATTTCCACAGAACATATTTAAGAAAATGCTATGCAGATTCAACGGAAAGATTACTTTTATACAACTTTTAAAATGTCATCCTGGAGGTCTTAACACATAATGTAGTAGCCTTTCTATGAGTGACTATACAAATTCTATTTCTTAGATGGACCTAATATTAGCTTACAGGATGCTACTATCTTTTGATATTAAATATAATTACATGGTAAGCATTTTAGTTATCTCTAATAAATGATCCAAATAGTAAAGTTAGCATTATTAGGTCATAGAGTGTGTGCTTCTTGTTACAATATGTGCCCAAATTTCCCTTTAGAGAGAGAATTATTATTCTTTCTTCAGCAATGTATTAAACAGGAAATTCTCCACATTTTCCAACTCCTTGTATGATTAAAAATTCATTCTTCCTGTTTGGATGGAAATAGTAGCTGACCTCCTTAACAGCATACCAACTTCCCCCTTCTTCTTAGTGTACATAATTAAGGGTGGGGTGTTTTGATATACGTATCCATACTGAAGGTATACAAGTCAAGGAGACTAACATATTCCTATCTTATACAGTTGACTTTTGTGGTAAGAATGTTGGGCTCTTCCAAGTCAGCAAATATTGGATACATGATATAGCCGTTCTTACTGGAATCCTTGTACCCCACAATCTAGACTCTGATCCTGTGTAACTGTGCTTTTGCACCAGTTGAATTTCCTCTTCCTGTCCCTCCTTCCAAACTGCTTTTCTTCTTCTTTCTGTATAGTTGATATTTTTCAAACCTATTCTTTTAAGTTTTTCTTTCTTACAAAATTTAGTGTTTTTATTTTTTAAAGGAATTTATCCTAAGTATTAGATTCCATTATGGTGTTTTCAGACAAGGTGTGTTTTGTGGCTTTCATTCTCCTGGTCTTCCACGCCCCTTGCTACCCCTTTTCTCCCTTTCTACCCCTTGCCATAGATTTCCTTTTTTTTTCCATCTAGAGATTGAGGAAGAAGGTAAGAGAGAAGAACAAGAGAGAAGTACAGACAACTCAAGTCTCAGAAAGGTGACTCATCACCTGACCTGCAGGACATTACATTCTTGAGTTCAAGAATGACTGCCAGTCCTGGGTTGGCTTCTTTCCAACATCCTCTAACCGTCTATGAAGCTGGATGGCTGGGGAAGGTATGTAAGGAAGTCTGATTCAGCTGTTAACTCTTGGTCTTCTCAGACCACAAGCTCTCAATAAAACACAACCTGAAGATTCACCCCCTGTCTCTGCTCACTGACATTTAAAGCTGCAGACAGCACGAATTAAGAACACACACACACACACTTTTAATTTAGTGAACATCAAGTATAATGCTATTCTCTGGAGTACAACACACACACATACACGCACAAACACACACGTCTTCATAAATATACATGCTAAAAGAAAATAGGAAAAAGTAAAACCTGCTCTTATTTACCTCTAGTCTCAGAAGACTTCAAAATACAAAGCCTCATCCATTCCTCATCCAAGCCAATCACTCAGGTGGTAGCTGTAAACTTGAGCTTCTTTTTGTTTGTAAAGTTTCTTTACTTTTAGATAGGAATGCATGTAGCCAACACCATCCCCAAACTCAATATGTAGCCAAGGATGACTTTGAACTCCTGATCTTACCCTGCCAGTGCTGAGAAAACACACCTTGCCTACAAGTTGAATTCTTAACATAGGGACAAACTTCTTGCAAGGGAACTGTGTGTAGGCAAATCTCTCTCTCCCTCCATGACCCGGATGCTAGACCTTGTGCTCTTTGTCCTGTGTGGTACCCAAGGGGAGAGCTGCTCTAAGCTGTTGTAGCCCCATTAAAGCTACCTCTCTGGTTTCTGTGCTCTCGGGATACCTGTGAGTAATCATTTACTCCCAGAGCCAGCTGAATCAGGAGACAAACTCCATACAGTAGAAGCATGGAAAACCTACAAAATACTTTATGAAGCGATCTATCTGTATGAACACAAGAGTCAAAAATACATGTTCCTCTCATCCCAGATGTTCAACGTCTCAGAAATTATCCCCCAGGTGATCACAAAAACATTTTGAAGTTTTGGAAAAAAATACCATAGTGTGCAAAAGAGAGCCATATCTAACTGAGCAAGCTACGGTATGTCTACTTAAAGGGATATTAAAACAAAGATGCAACAAAGACAAAAGCAGTGAGAAACCAAAGAAAAGATTTTAAAAAAATCCTCAAAGGTAGCTTTCTGTCCTCATAGGAAGCAAATGTTCATATAATTTTGCACGAGATTCGTTGTTAAAGCTATTTGAAATCAATACAGAGTCCAACGTAAATATCACTGGTGGTTTTAATTATTTTATCTTTATAGGTTCCCCATGAAATCATTGCATTATTCTTAAATTTGAAATATACATGCTAAGGAGCAAATGCCCTATACCTCAGGATATGCATGAATGTACAGCACCATATCTTCTGAGCATAGAACTGTATTTTGTAGTATACTTAAATGCTACAGAATTATAAATTTAATGTAAGATAGAACTTTCTAAACATTAAAATGATAAAGACTTTAAAATGATATGACTACAACCCAGGAAGGTTGTAGAGCCTCACTATATTCACAAGGGATAAAAAATATCTTTGTCACCCATCTGAGGTAAATTTTGCATTTCTGATTTTGGACAAGGAAGTGGACACAATGACCTCTTGAGGTCAGCTCTGAGCCATCGGATCTATTACTCATCTTGTTCATGATCTTTTCGCAGAAGCTGTTTATTACAGAATCCCAAACAATGACAGGATCTTCATGGACTCCAGCTGTACCCTGGTGGGAGGATACTTTATCCAGCAATACCTCAGGCTTTTCAAGAGCCACTTGAGACACAGCTGACTGCCCAGTCCTTCCTCATTTCCACATCACCTTGCACACACAATGATTACTCCCACTGAACCATGGAAGTCTTCCAGAGCTTTGATCCCTCTGCTTTGTTCATTGCTTGGGACTTCTCCATCATTGGGAAATCTGTTTTTTCCTCAGTACCCGAAGTCAGTCAGGCAGCTGAAGGATGGCAGGTTCAATCAATCCTGTCCCCAAGTTGGCTTTCTATGACCTATGACAACCACGTCTCCCTGTCTGTATGTGTGGTGGGCATTACAACCCTACAACCTGGGTTTTTCTGGCCTGGCTTGTTTTTGCTACTTAGGTCACAGGAACTGATACCATGGCTCCCAAGAAATCTTTTAGAGAAAGAAGGGAAACTACTGTGAGACTGAGTTCATGAACATGGGTTCTGTTGCTTTCTTGATGAAACAGCAATCCCAAATAACATCAGCTTTTCTAGGCAGATGAGGAAGGCAGAGAAACAAGGCACAGTTCTGAAAATCCTTAACCCTACTAACTGCCTGGTTTTCATGTGGGCTTTAGATGATAGGAATGTCAACAATTCTGACACTTTTCCTTTGAAAGTTTTCTGGCTTGCAGAAACAAACCACATCCTTTAGGCGGACTCACCTTTGACCTTCGTGCCTCACCTGCTTGAATTACTCCTTCAGGTGTGTCTCTGTCTTCTTCCCTTGGCTGACAGCTCGGGCTTGGCCCTCACCTCATCAATTCAAATTCCAAAGTGGCACCTTCTTCCCCATTCTCTGTTCTGCTCTCCCAGCCCTTTCTCCTCGGCTTACAACTGTTGCCTCTCACCATGCTGTTGCCTCTCACCATGTTTTGTCCTTTGAAACACTTGTCTTCAATAATTTTCTTAATATGGGGGAGGAATCTATTTGTCTTCTAATTCCTTCTGTGGCTTAAAAATAGGTTTGGCTCCCCCAATAATACCTCCCTTTTTATTTATACATTTGTTTAAGTTCGGTGTCTGTTGGCAAATAGGTCATCTTGTTTGACAGATGTTTACTGGTACCCACACGATGCCAAGCAACATTCCAGATGTGAAATGCACAACGAATGGACCAAACCTCTCCATACAAATAATTGGGG
>LOJH01019291.1:0-21304 GCA_001685095.1 Ellobius talpinus | reverse complement strand
CCGTATTGTTTTGTTTTTCCTCTCTCTGAGCATGGCTCATTTCACTTAGCATCATGACCTCTAGGCATGTTCATGTTGTTGGACATGAGGGGATTTCATCATATTTCACAGCTAAATGATATCACAGTGTATATGTTGCCACATTTTCCTTACCCATCGCTAAGCAACATTGGATGTTTTCTTTGGTAGCAAGGTTGTGCGTGATAAGCATGGAGTACCGTTGTCTCTTTGATGCACTGGATTATTTCTCCTTTGTGTGTGTTCCTAGAAATGTGATGGCTGGATCCTATGGCCAGTCTTTTCTGTTGTTGTTGTTTGTTTTTGCTTGGGTCATGGCTATACTAATTACATTTCCCCAACAATGCACCAAAGATCTTTCTCAACATCCTCATTCACATTGGTTACTTTCATTTTGGTAATGAGGGAGGCTGTGTTTTATCAAATAGGAGAGAATTGCACGGACTTTAAATGCCTTAGAAAATGCGAGAATGCAGTGCAGGAGTTTACAACCATGAATGCAAGTTGGAACCATTTGGAATCTTAAAAACATTAGCATTGGGTTCTACCCATAGGGACTCCTGTCTTGTTGATGTCCATGTGGCTGGTAGGGAGAGTGTTTAAACCTGCCCTGGTGATTCTAAAAGGTAGTTGAATTAGAAATGATAAGATAAGAACTGTCTTCGTTCCAGCCCAGAGTAGAGAAGCGAGTTGCTTCCAAATTTCTCTTTCTTTGTATGCAGCTCAGAGATTCAGATGCCGGTAGAGGCGTAATCAATAGCAAATGTCAAGAATGCATTGGATGAAATTTTGTCCTGCTCCAATTTGTAAGTTTTTACTCTGTCCTCTAGGCACATAGCCATGAGCCAAACATAGCCCTTTGTCAACCTAAAATGGAATGAAATGAATTTTAGTTCTACCTGTTGAGAGGAAGTCAATAGGAAGTAGATGAGCCCTCGCCTCTCCCTAAAATGCTCTGTCTTGTAGACCTGGTATGTCTCTTAAGGCTTTAAGAGTGTTGTATGTTGCTCTAGTAACAAGTAAGTGTTTACCAAATGTATCATTTAAAATTAAACTTAATGTATATGTAACGCGTGCTTGAACATATGGTAATGTGTTTGTTATGTGTTTATGCATTTATGAGTGCAGGGCACGTGACATGGCATGCATGTGGCTGTCAGGGGCAACAGCAGCTGTTGGTCCTCATTTTCGGCCTTGCCTGGGCTCACTGTTTCCTTTATGCTGCATGTGCCAGGCTAGCATTTCTGGCTTTTTGATGTAGATTTGGGACATCCAAACTCAGGTGGTCAGACTTGTGTGGCAAGCCTTTCACCACTCTGAGCCATGTCCCCAGCTTCCTGTCTACATCGTGAATTTGAATCAATTTGGAGAAAAACATAGACTAAATCAGTGTTTGGCAAAAATAATCCCTCTTGCATTTTGTCTCCTTCCTTGAGTGCCCTCTGGGCACAAGGTCAAGCCACAGAAAATCTGAGCTGAGAGCAGGGGGCGGAGGTCAGGAACTCCCACCCCTAGCTGAGGAAGTATTGACAGTTGAAAACAGGCAGGAGGGATGCTTGGGTTGGTTGGTTGGTTGGTTGGTTGGTTTTGTTTGTTTCCGGGGAGGTTGGACATGAGAGACTGCTCATATTCTGTACATGGTCCTAAACCCGAGTTCACACATGGAGAGCTTAGTGAACTCAGGGGTTTAAAGAGCCAGAGCACATGAGAGAAAAGTGGTTGTGAAGGGACAAGGGACATGAATCAGAGGAGGGCAGTGAGGGGTGCAGATCAGGTCAGAATACGCAGGCATGTATGGACTTCTCAAACAATAGAACAGGAGAAAAAATAATCTCACTGTATGCATGGTAGAGATGGGTGCTCTTTCAGATGTTGGGGGCCTTGTGACTTTTTTGCGATTGTTGGAACCTTCATTCTCTGTGCTGTTTGAAGCCACTGTGTCCCCTCGCAGTCCATCTTCATTTTACATTCCTTCACATGTTTGCCGGTGCCAGCCTGAAGTCTGTACTGAGGACGTTGTGCCGTTCTGCACAGAGCTGAGTAGCAGTTGGTCTATGAGAGTCCACGTCTGTAGGTGTGCTGGGAGACAGAGCTGCTGTCATCCACAGGCCCACTGAGATTGATCGCGTTGTTTTGACAGAGGCCAAATAAATACAAAACCAAAATCCAAGTCAAAACATCTCTGTAAGTTCACTAGTACCACCATTGCAGTGGTGGGGACAAGTAAACACACACTACTGAGGGACAAGTCTTCAGAGTGTCACCCACGGGTCCTGACATTGACCCTTGTTTACCCTGCTTCCACCCCCTTATCACTCGGCGACTTTGGAGACATTCCCTTTACAGTAAAGTTGGTCATGGGCTGGCAAAAAATTGCTTATGTTTCAGTCATGCTTTTAGTTGTGAAATTATGGGTAGGTGGCACTGGGATAGGCACCAAGGAGTAAACCAGAATTCCGACTTGCTTCTGACTCTTAAGAAGTGTATTCTAAGCATTTCGAAGCTCAGAGAAGCAGCAGACATTTTTCTCCCTTAGCTTTTCAGTTATTGCCACCATATTCTTGGCTATTAGAAAACAACATTTATTGTTGCAGTTGCTGGAAGAAAGTCTTTCATCTTCTGACATAGCCCGTTTCCTGTTGTGACTGAATACCACAGAACTGGGAAATTTGTAAAGAAATAAGGGTTAGTTGGTTTGTAGTTCTGGAGATCCAGGGTCATGAGGCTGTGCCTGCTGAGGTCATTTTGTGCCAGGGGGGACTTCGTAGAATTCTGGGGTTGCACAAGACATCACACAATAAAGCAGAGCATCCGTTGCACATCTGCTCTTCAGAAGCCTCAGTTTCCATTGGGTGAGGGTAGCACGATTAATAAAAACCAAGAGACAGATATTGGGGTTCGACCTCAAGGTTAGAAAAGCAAAATATCCAGCCACTGGCTCTTCCCTCTACCCCAATCTGAAATGGCGATCCTGCCTCCAGGAATCTCAGAATGAGACTGGCTGAGAGCTATCTCCTCCTGTCTTATATTCCTCTCTAGAGCTGGGATTTAAGGCATGTACGACTATTGCCTGGTTTCTGTGGCAACTAGTGTGGCTTCTGGGATTAAAGGTGTGTGTCACTACTGCTTGGTCTGTAAGGCTGGCCAGTGGGGCTGTTGTACTCTCTGATCTTCAGTCAAGCTTTATTTATTAAAATACAAATGAAACTTCATTACAGGTGAGAACTGACTCCATGGCCTTCTCCAGCCTCTCTATTCCTGAAGGTCCCCCCCCAAGCCCTGACTGTTTCCATCTTCTTAATGTGTTCCAACAAAGATGGCATTCCAACCTGAGTATAGTGGGGACACTTAAGCAGGAGCATCAATTGATAGTTGCTGGCCACCCCGGAGGTCTGGCTTTCGTGAAGGACAAGCTTGGTACCTGGTTCTCGGTCTCACCTGCCAGTCAGCACTACTGATCTGATCATTATGACAGAGTGTTGTTTATCCTTCCATTTCTGGCACTCAATAGAATTTCATGTCTCTGCTATTTCTTCAAGAACGTGTATGCTGGATGTTCACCTTCAAAAGTTTCTCATTAGCTAGGTGTGTTCTTTCTCTCCCCACATCCTTCCCTGTCTCTGTTCTCCCTTCCTCCTTCCCTCTGTGCATGTGATTATTTTAAAATGGGAATACAATAAAAGATGATTTTTGTTAAGCCTGTAGAATACAAAATTATACCCCTCCTTTTTTTGAAAACAAGGTAGCCTCTTTTAGAGTTCTTTGAGAGACACCTGTAAGTCTCTGAATTATGTCATTTCATGTTCTTTGTGCAGCTTTGCCAGTGATGTCACCGATGAGCCACATCTGGGGCCAGCTTTATAAAACATTTGACATGTAATTCTGGATGGAAGAACTGACATTTCCTGTTTCTTTCGAGGCCTATCAAATTCAGTTTCCTATTCCACCTGCCGCCATCCTCCTTCTTCCATCTTCAGTAAAACCCTCTCTGTCCCACATCAGTTGAAGCAGCTGTGTAAATCCCACATGTCCTTCCCCCAACTGCTCTGCAGCAGCCAGCGAGAGACAGATATCTTATAGTTTGCATAACCCTGTCTTTGACCCTTCCTCAAATTAGAGCATTTGGGGTGTTTGGGGGTTAAGAGCATTTGGGTTGTTTGGGGGCTAAGAGCATTTGGGGTGTTTGGGGGCTAAGAGCATTTGGGGTGTTTGGGGGCCAAGATTATTGGGGTGTTTGGGGGCCAAGATTATTGGGGTGTTTGGGGGCTAAGAGCTTTTGGGGTGTTTGGGGGCCAAGAGCATTTGGGGTGTTTGGGGGCTAAGAGCGTTTGGGGGGCTAAGAGTATTGAGGTGTTTGTGGGCTAAGAGCATTTGGGGTATTTGGGGACCAAAAGCATTTGGGGTGTTTGGGGACTAAGAGTATTGGGGTGTTTGGGGGGCTAAAAGCATTTGGGTGTTTGGGGGGCTAAGAGTATTGGGGTGTTTGGGGCCAAGAGTATTGGGGTATTTGGGGACTAAGAGCTTTTGGGGTGTTTGGGGGCTAAGCAGGCACATGTAAGAGTCCTGACGCCTCTTCTTTCATCAGTAGCCCTGGATATTCGTGGGCAAAACTGATGAGTGGTCCATAGTTTTGCGAAGAGACCAGTGCAGGTTCATCCCCTTCTAAGGGTGGCAGACCACCAAGATTAAGGTTCTCCCACTTGTCTCCAGCAGGGGAAGCAGAGGGGACATGTCAATTCTCCACCCTTCTCATCCCCTTTGCCGGGACACAGGCACACTGTCCTTCCCTCTGGTTTTGCTGATCTGTAGCTGAGTTCTTTCTCTACCCTGATCCTTTACTGTGAGGAAAACCCAAGCCTTCCCCTCCACTTACACCACTCCTCAGGCCTCTTCCCTCGCTTCTCCTCTGGAGCCCTTTCCAGCCACATCTGTGGCTCCAGATGCCCTACCCCATTCCCTCTCAGTAGACCTCAGTTGGATTCACAGGTGCCACTTCAGATGGGCAGTAGCGCCCAGTCTCTAAACAACAAGTTCTCCATGTTCCCAATCAGCAGCACTACACCAGTTGGCTATCCATGCCTCTGCCATCCTTAGTGTCAGGATCCTGGGGCCTAAGGTCAGACATGCACCCGAGTTGTTAGTGAAAAGAGCCACAAAGGAGGTGGTGGCATGCAGCAGGTATCCCTGTGAGGGAGGATGCAGGGAGGGGTGTGTGGCACTTAGGATATCTGAGTGGAGGGACTTGATACTCTGTCCTTAAATAGGTGGGGATTGTCCTGGATAAACAACGATACCCCCAAAGTGGTGTTGTAGGAGGCTGTTTGTTTGTTCCCAGCTGCTCATCCCCAAAATAATCACACAGGGACCATAATATTTGCAATACTATTTGGCCAATAGCTTAAGCTACTTCTGGATAACTCATATCTTAAATTAACCCATCTCCATTAATCTGTGTATCACAACAAGGCTGTGGCTTACGGGGTAAATTTCTGTAGTCTCTTTCTGGCAGGGCTACATAGCTTCTCCCTTACCCCGCCTTCTTTCTCCCGGCATTCAGCTTAGTTTTCCCTACCTAGCTCTGTTATGCCCTGCTCTGCTATAGGCTCAAAGCAGTTTCTTTATTAACCAGTAGTATTCACAGCATACAGAGGGGAAGCCCACATCAAAGTGGGGTCCCCCGATGATGGGGCAGGGCAGCCAGATATCGCTCTGAGCTCATGCTGGGGTGGCAGGCTGCCTCCTCTTCCTTGAAATATTCCTGTTACACATGGGCTTCTCCAACCTGATACATCCGTCCACTCTTCCAGTCTCTAAAGTTTCCCAGTTAGGAAGAGAAAATGCACAAGCACCTGTGTAAGGGTCATGAGAGGCACTGACAGGGACACCAGGGAGAGCCAAACATGAGTGGGGGTCATGCTTGAGGTAGCCCTGAGAGCTTGCAGTTCAAGATGTGAGAGACTCCCGTGTTTCTCTTTGCTCACAGGAAGTAATATGCAGCATCCTGTGTCACCTTTCCCCCGTGCCTTTGTTTTTAATCACAAAAACAAAGTCCCTAGGTTTCACCAGTGGGCCTGACTTTACAAGTTCTTTGCAGTGAAACTCACTCACCCAAGGGCCTCTGTGCTGGCTAGATTTTTGTCAGCTTGACACAAGATAGGGTCATCTGAGAAGAGGGAACCTGAGCTGAGAAAAGGTCTCCATCAGATTGTCCTATTGGCCCTTCTTTGGGGACCATTTTCTTAATTAATGATTGATGCGGGAGAGCTCCGCCCATTATGGTTGGTGCTACCCATGGTCAGGCAATCCTGGGTTATATAAGAATGAAAGCTCAGTGAGCCTTGGGAACAAGCCACTGAGCAGCATTCCTGCATGGTCTGTGCCGGAGTTCCTGCCCGGATGTACCTCCACTAGGGATCATGACATAAAATGATAAGATTAGATAAGCCCTTTCTTCCTTGAGTTGCTTTTGGTCACTGTATTACAGTGATCAGAATAAAACCAGAATAGCCCCTGCCCTTAATGCAGAGAGTAGGATTGCTAGCTAAAGACGGGCGTTTAAGTCTAAGACTCTCCACCAGGTACGTCTCTGAAATCTTTACAATACTGGGTCCACCAATTCTTATATGTTGACTGGAAGTAGTAGATGCTTAAATTATGTTTTTTGAACCCACCAGGCTAAAAAACTAAATTATCCTCTCTTCCTTACATTCTTGAGTTATTTTATTAAGTCATGTTTTTGTTGCATTCTTCTCTCATATTATATATGTATATAGATATATGTATATAGATATATAGTATATATGTATCATTGCTGCAGTCAGAGAAGCAGGAAGGCATACTATGGTGATGTAATACAAAAATATCTCTTACATTCTAAGAGACTGGAACTATTGCTGGACCTCACAGCCAAAGTTACCAATACACTTTGGCATCACTGAAGCCTGAAGAGTGCTAACCTACTGTGTCCTCAGCCTGTTTGGTTAATCTGCCTTTAAGAGAACAATGTGAGAACCAACCTTGCCTGCCTTGGATTTCTCATGCAATCAGCATTGATAACCTAAGCTAATGCATGGCTATAATCTTAAGTTATAAACTCTTCCACACCCCTGACTGAAGAGTAATGCTTGTGTGTTTACATGTGTGTTATAGTAATCATTTGCTGATAACAGCAACTATAGGTTGAAAGGAATTTTATAAATTGATACTCACCATGAACACTGCACACAAGGTACGGATGCTCCTTGATAAACAGTGATGTTTGTGATGCTCTTTGTTGGCTGGGTCAGTTGGGATCACTGGGAGCAGGTGACTTAAGCCCATGTAAGGGTGTAAAAGGTTTCTGTACAGTCCCTGCCTTCCTTCCCAGGTGGTGCTGCCTGTGCCGGTCAACAGATGCAGGACCAGAAACACAGGCAAGACAGACATAGACATGGGGACAGACAGATCTAGTAGACGGCTTTCAGACAGGTACAGATTCAGACTCGCACAACAGATAGAAGGGGATGAGGGACAACACAGAACAACAGAACAGAGACGTCAGATCTGAGCTTGGCTGGGTTAGATGACACCAGGGGAAGTGTGTCGGTTGCTTTACTCAAGGTAGCATTGGTGCATGATTGGTGACTCCAAGTTTATTATTCTAGCGTTAAATCTGTACAATATGCTGTATAGATTTCTGGAAGAACAAGTCCCTTTTCTTATACTCTTTTTTCCTATAATCCTTTCCCTTTCTCCTTTATTTCATGTATGAAATAATGCACATGTATTTGCGGTTTGGTCCAAGCATGACTAACAAGTAATTGTCAGACCACAGCCTGGAAGTGTTTTATTTTCTCAGAGATCTAATTAAGCTTTTTTTTTTTATTTTTTTTGCTCACGCTAATGATTGTGTGCCTCGAATAAGGAAGATGGTTGTGCAACCCTTAACTTTGGAGGGAGGCTTTATCTGTCCATTTACTGAAGTGCAGGGAATAGAAGCAATAAAGGTTCAGTACTTCTCTTCTGAGTACTGAGCCGTGGAGGAGAGCAGTGAAGGCACAGCAGTGAGGACTCCACCTGTGAGTCCACATAGTGTGACAATGGCTCTTCTGTCCCTGAAGCCGAAGGGCGGCAATATGAGTAGCAGCTTGCTTGAGGCAGCATGCAGTATTCAAGGTGGCAGGTTTCTGTCTCCAAGGGACTTAGCCTATTGTGAATTCTTCATTGAGCGATGATGCTTGAAACATTCCAGCACCAAGAAAAATCTGTTGTCATGGGGAGGAATGCAAGAAGTTGCATTCCTGGGCCTTATATTTATGAGAGTTGACATTTTCTGTAAATACGGAGACACTCTCCCCACATGATAGCAGTAATGTTTATTTGTTTGGTTTGGGTTTTCATTAGTGTGCAGTGTGTGTGATATGTGTGTGTACATATGTGCCTAGGTATACATACAAGCAGAGACCACTGGAGGATGCTGGGAGTTTTCTTCTGTTCTCCATTTAGTTTTTGAGACAGGGTCTCTCCCTGAACCTTGTCCTCTCTCTGTTTTGGCTAGGCTATCTGGCTAGTAGTCCCCTGGGGATCAGCCTGTCTCTGTCTCTCAATGCTGATGTGACAGCCAAGCATGACCATACTTATCTCCCCAACCCCCTTTTATGATGAATGCTGGAGATTCGAACTCAGGTCCCCTTGCCTTCATGGTAAGCACTGTTACCCACTGAACCATCTTTCCATCCCTTTGCTATTGTTTTGAAAAAGAATCTTATTATCTCATCCTAGTTGGCCTGGAACTCAGTCTACAGACCAGGCTGGCCTCAGAAACACAGGCTCACCTGCCTCTGCCTTAGGAGTGAACACCACTAGACCCCGCTCCCAGCGTCTTGTACATCTCTTTTGTACAGTTGCACATGAATAAGGGCTGATACACACAGGAAAAAATTCTCTATTGCTTTTCCCAGCAAAGTCATCCTTGCTTGGAGGGGAAAACTTCAGCCTTATAGTACAGGTCCTCATAGAAGATACTAGAATGGGCCATTCTCTTTCATGTTAAAACTCTGTCCTGGACACAGTCTCTTCTAACTGTAAAAATGCACATGGGTTGGCCACTCTTCTTTCTTTTGCCCTTGGCTACACCTGTCCTGGGTCATTGGTTCAACTTGTCGTTTTAAATCACAGGCCCAGCCAGCTTGTGTGGCCACCACACCTCTCCCACATCCCCAGTTCCTTTCCTCATTTGCTGCAGCCCCATTTGGGTATTAGAATAAACAGCGGGGTGCTAGGTAAGAGCAAGGGAAGAGGTGGGTGTGAAGGAAAAGCCTGACCATGTGCTTCAGAGACCTTGAACTCTTAAGAAGTAATTGATTTGCTCTGATGTTCCTCCCAACTTTGCTGCCTTCACTTGGATCTCAGAGGTTCCTGAATAATATTATCTTTCATCGCTGCAATTTTGCAGTGTTGCATCCAGTCTTTGGGTAACTGTGGGAATTCACTCAGGTTCTCTCTCCTGTAGTTGAGGAAGGTGAGTCAGGGTGAAGCTGAAAATCGCTTACCCAGGTAAGCAGAGCTAGAGCGAAGAGATTCCGGATGCCTGCACAGCGCACACCAACAGGACTTTGCATAAAGCTGTTGTCTTAATGAGCAAATTAGTAATTGCTGGTTTATGGAGCTCGGAGCCTGATTAATGCCCAGGCTATGCGCATGCCGACTAGTCCTCCTCGCCTTGTAATTTTGATTTTAGCATTGGTCTGATGCCTCTCTCTGCTCAGTACACTCATTTCCTGCGTTTGATAATTAAAGTAGGTTATATTTATTTCTTCAGCAAACTTCCTAATTTTTGTTCAGAAATGGTTCCTGGCTGCATGGCCATAGCCAGATGCTGCTAATTTATGTAGAGGAGACTGCCTCAGTGGCCCTATGACTGCTTCTCATTTATTTCTTTAGTCACAACTCAGAAGGTTTTTGTATATAAGTATAGATGTGTGGTTGTCTCATACCCATGGCTAGAGACAGGCAACTCTGTGACTCCATTGGACTGGCCTAGGGATTGAGGCCCTACAGATACTTGGTAGATTTCTTTTTGCTGGTTAAGTGGGAATAGAATCAAGGTTTCATGAATACGAGGCAAGTGCTCTACCCTCACAGTCCCGACTTTTTTTAGTTTTGAGACAGACTCTTACCAAGTTGCCTTTGCTGTTCTTGAGCTTATATTGCTCAGGCTGGCCTCATACTGATGGCGAACCTGCGGCAGCCTCCAAAGTACTGGGGTTGGAGTAGAGGTGCATCACTGTGCCTAATGGATTGAATTCTTGAGTCTCTGTTCTTAAATTATAATCCAGTTCTGTATATATTTAGATATTAGATGCAGAGAAGGTAGTAAGTATCTTGAACAAAGATGTCTTCCAAACGGTGTCTAAGGAGTTATAATAAACATCTCAATTAAAGAGCTAGAACATAGCTATTAACTGGCAATTTTACTTAGACTCACAGGTTCCATGTATTCAATATTAGTGTTTCTTGGAAAAATCATATCAACAGAGAAGAAAGCCTGTAGCATCTTATGTTTCACTCCTTTCTGCTTTCTGACTTTTATAAGGTTCTACTTGATTTAGACAATTGTTTATGTGATTTGTACTGCCTCTGCTTCGTTTTGCTCTTCATGGTGGAAGGGGTTAAGGATGGCCCTCAAAAAGACCCATTGTGTTATTACGGTGGTCTAATGAAACTGATGGCCTCTTTAAGTGCATTGTAAAAATGTAGCTTAAAATGTTAGGCACTATTTATTTGCAAGAAATCAGACATTTGTAAGGTTCACAGAGGAAGTCAGCTCCATCCTGATGCGAGGCAGTCGCCTCCAATATGTATGTGCTAGGCTAAACTTGCTAGATTTTAGACATCAGGTTTGCTACCATGGCAGAAGGGGCTGGGTTATGCTTAGAATGTCCCAATTTAAATGGTACCATGATTGTGACATGGTGTGGGACAAATGTCTATATTCTGTCAATTATATTTTAAATAAACACTGATTGGCCAGAAGCCAGGCAGGAAGTATAGGTGGGACAACCAGACAGGAAGTAGAGGTGGGTCAAGGAGAACAGGAGAATTCTGGGAAGAAGGAAGCCTGTCCCTCTACAGTCCCGGCCTAGACACAGAAGAAGCAGGATGTGACTGCCTTGCTGAAAAAGGTACCCAGTCATGTGGCTAACATATACTAGAATAATGGGCTAATANNNNTGAGCTAATGGGCCAATCAGTTTACAGTTAATGTAGACCTCTGTGTGATTTCTTCGGGACTTAACGACTGTGGGAACTGGGCAGGACAGAAACTCAGACAACAGTGACACAACCCTTTCTTCTTGATCTTAGGCATTGCAGGATGCCAATACCTTGAGCACGGGGCACTGGGATGTGATGTAAGACTATTCTTTGGCATCCTGGTGGCTTAGCATACTGTGGTGGTTTGAGAAGGACATGTAGGTTTAAGAGTTAAAAATCCAGTTCGTGTGAGACTGCCTTATCCCTAGTTTGCCTTTACTTACTGTTGTGTGTAAATGCCCCCCTTTTTGGTTGGGCCTTGTCGTGTCCCCAATTATACTATGATTCAGTTCATATTTTGGCTAATGAAATAGTTCTGGAATGAATTGAGGAGTGCTGTTCTCTTTGAGATTCTCACCTTAATTTTCTTGACTACGCATCCAGAAGTGAGACTGATGGAATTGATTGCATGGAAATTGTATGCCATTTTTTTAAAATCATTTATCGTATTGGCTGTGTAAATTTCCATTTTTACCAGGAGGGTAGAAGGGTTCTGATTGCACTCTCCCAGCGCTGGGACCAGCAATGCCGTCTAACAGCCATTCTAACAGTAAGAATCACAATACAGTCATAATTATGCCTGGAATGGGTAACATAACCAAATCACGGGAGTGTTATGTTATTGTATGGCCAGCCCCGTAGACTGTGGAGTCTAAAGACAGGCAGGTGCATTTTTAGTGTTCCCTTCGTCACCGGGGCATCTCTGGGTACTTTCTGGTGTCCTTGGATCTGGATGGACTGTGCTGGAAAAGTCCAAGTCTTCGCCATTATTTGTTGACCTAACCAACATCCTTGTTCACTGGGGATCGCTATTTCTGTTGATTTTAAGAAACTTACAGGTGGAAACTTAAGCTAATGTGGGGGCATTTGATTTTGAGGCTCCAAAGGATTTTTGGGAGTCCTGAAGATGAGAGTAAACATATTGGGAAATGGGCCAGGACTGTCCAAGTCTTACAGGCTTCTCTCTCTTCAGACTGAGTAGGTTTGACGGGTGAGATGGAGACATGATGGTTCAGCCCACTGCTCATTGTATTGTGGGACAGAGCCTCTGAAGGCGGGTCACAAGGTTTCTACTAATATAATTGAGATTATCGGTCACAAATTAGAAAGGTCCTTGTGTGCAAGGACATGTGCAGCATTACTGTCTTCATCAGCCTCCGGATCCAGGCGCTGCGTAGCAACAGTGAAACCTTCAAGTGTCCTCCTAAGGCTACCGATTTCTTTGGAGTTTGCCTCTGCGGGCTCCTCAGAGCCAGGAGGTAAGGTCAGGCAGTAATTCTTCTCCAGGAAGAGCTCCTGGTGGTAAAAGTAGAGTCAATGCCCATTACCATATCACAGAGATAATCTCAGAAAAGGGCACGTGTATCAGGTAGGTTATTTAGTTCTGAGTAATAAAATTAGACTGTCCTTCACTTATACTGGAAAAAAGGACTTGTAAAGATAGCAGGAAGCCAGGAAATGTGGTGTGGGGTAGGCTGGAAGACGAGATACAGAATCAAGACTGGGAAAGTCCCTGGGACGTTTTTAGGGAGTTGGATGTGCTTCTAAGTGCTGCCTGGTCACAGCAGAAAGATGCCCTGGAGTTGGAGTCTTGGTCCATTTATCACATAATTAACGACCCCAAGCTACTCTGGAGAAGAGGCCACAGGGTGGGAACCTCAAGTCTGGGCTCCAGTGAACCTGTCAGTGGGGGGTGGGGGAATGCTGTTACTCAGCAAGGGGCACAAGCTGAAGTTGGGGGAGGGCTCTCACAAAGCCTGGTGTCCATGGTTGCTTCAAATGCTGCCTCAAGAAGTGTTCTGAAAACTGCATCAGGTAAAAGCCTCCTCCTTCAAGAATCCTGTTTTCTTTCTGCAGAGCTGCTGTCCTAAGTCACAGAGACCTCCAGTCTCCTCCTGGGAAAGGCTCACGTTGAACTGAAATATACACACATATATTCTTCATTGTAATGTTTCCATGTATGGAAAGATTCCATTTAGCACACCACAGCGGAAACTTGATGCTCCCTCCCCCACCAAAACCCAAAAGAAAAAGTCTTAAGCAGATACACAGGAACAAAACAAAAAATCCTGAAACAAAACAACCGAAAATAAAAAATCGCACAGACACACGGTTTTGTGCCCTTGGAGTCATGTTGAATATTTGTAAAGTGAATATGAACAACACAAATAATCCCCATTCTATTTATTGCATGAAAACAGCTTTTGAAAATGATCAATCTTTGTGTCTAACATATAAAAACTATCGGTATCTAACAGTTTATGGGTAAGTGATCGTGCCGTAATAGCATTGAATCAAAAGCTGCTTTGCTTTATATAAACCCTTACGTTTAATCCTTTCCACCAGCCAACCTGCTGCAAGCTTCCCAGGGAATTAATTTAAGATTGAAGATAAAAAAAATAGTGGCCAAAGTTAATGACATCAAAGAGGAGAGGTCCGGCAGGCAGCCATGGTTTAGGAGGGATCGTTGACTGTTTTGTTAAATGAGTGTCAGTTCTTATGGAGCAAGCTTCTCTTAAGTACTGTTATTGCTTCAGCTTTTTTCGGAATGATTTCTTCAGAAGTTTATAACCTAAGCTAATCTTGTAATAAATGTCTTAAAATAAAATTTTCATGTGTACCCAGGGAACTACATTGACCAGTTTTATTACTAGATGCAAGAAAATAAGTGAGCTTAAATATTGATGCTTAAATGTGGACGAGAGCAAATCATTTCCTTAGGTCACGTGGGGATTTTATACTCAGTATGTAAGTTTTCAAAGTGGATAAATATACAAAGGGGATTTTGTTGGTGGGCGAGCTGAAATCTATGATGTAATTGTCTTCTTCCAAGGAAACAAAAATAGCATGAAATTCAGGAGACAAAATCAAAACCTGACAGTGGGTGGTGGTGACGGCTTCTCATTTTGGTAAAACCTAGTCCGTGTAATGACACTTAACAGTGCCGTGGAAGCCATGCCTCATTTACACACTTAATCTTATTTTGATTTGCTCTTATTTACCCGGTATCAGCAGCCTGTTAGATAATAATTTAAAAATCTGCTGCTACCGTAATTGCTGTAGGAAACTTTCCTAATAATGATAATTTTATTCCCCGGAATAATTTAACTTTCCATTTTGAATGCACATCTCACCATCACAAAGTACGTGCTGGCAGCAGAAGATTCTTCTATTTGCTGAGAATGACGATGCCCTTAAATGGATGTCAGCGCAAGGCTTCATAGTTTACGGTAATGGAGTTGGACTGAGAATGACGATGCCCATTTAAGGGTGTCAGCGCAAGGCTTCATAGTTTACGGTAATGGGGTTGAACTGAGAATGACGACACCCTTAAATGGGCGGCAACACAAGTTTTATGTTTTACGGTAATGGAGTTGGATTAAAATGTCTTTGCTTCATGGAAGCTCTCTGTTGTGTGTAGCATAAACGAGGAACTATAAGATATTTAAAAAAAAAAAAACACTCAAAAAATGTTCCCCAGAAGAGCCTTCTGGATGCAAACTGGGTTTTGTAGTGTCCTCTTTGGTCAGTTCACACACATCCTATGGCCCGAGTCACTTCCCAGCCTGGTGGGTGGCACACTGGAAGACCGACCGGCATTGCCCTTTCCCAAGCAGATAGTGGGAAACCTTGGTGATTTCCACCCTTGTTTCATCACTCAGAGCCCCGTCACGCAGCTTGGTCCAGGGAGAGAGTGACCATCTGGGACCTGAATGTCCCCAGAAGGAAGTAGAATAATTTGGAGCTCCAAGGTCTGTGTGGAAAGACGGGGGTGGGGGGTCCCTTCCAGGAAAGGGTGTCTTTCCAGGCATATCTTCTGCCAGTCTGGAGGTGGGAGACTCCCACAACTGTCCCTCTGTGGCTGTAGATGTTGATTCCACTGTGTATAGCCTCAGATGCCCATGTTCCTTACAGAGAATCCTGTAGTATTTGCAGGTCGCCTGTGCATATCCTTGCATGTATCGTAAGTCACCTTAGGGTGCTTAGTGGCTGACATGGTGTGAATCTGCAAATGCACTTATGCTCTGTCGCTTAGAGAGTAGCAAGGAAAAAAAATGGCTTCCCCCATGTAGTCGCAAAGAAAAATTAGAAAACGTTTTTCTGTACAGGGTAGGTTGAACCTAAGCATATGGAGGTCCACTATCCTCCTGTTTCTACAGGGTAGGTGCTGGGAACATTGAACTGCAAGTGATGAGCTTCAGGAGTTTGGGGTGTGAAGAGAAAGTCATTCAGGAAGGCTGAGAGTGCTTGGTGCCTAAGAAGGGAGGAAAGGGAGGAGCCCAGGCACTGTCTAGTGCAGGGGGTTACTGGGAGAGCAGTTACCCCATCTCTGCAGCTCTTGGAAACCCCCGTCTGTGTTGTGAACTTTTGTTACAACATCCATCCCAGTTTCTCATGGCCAAGTGGGTGGGAAAAGATCGCCTTGGAGGTTGGGCTGTGTCAAGGAGAGCAGATTTATTATGCACAAGGACCTGCTAAGCCAGTTGTCCCTTTGAGGACAGTGCTCCTGCTGTCCTGGAGGCTTCTTGCCTTTATAGGGCCAGAAGAAAACCCTAGCTGGGGCAACTGTGAGGGAGACCTTAGTAACTAAATCATACTGCTTGGTCCTGAGCTTCTAACATAGCAATTTTCGGAGTTAGCTTGTTCCTGTAGTACAAACATGATCTGCAGTGTGGGATGGCATATGCCATTATTAAGGACTTTATTAGAACAAGAGGAAAATATGAGCGATATAGGTAAGGCCTAGTATAAACGCATGTAAGTGATATGACCCCCCCTGACTTAAGAACCATAGCCTGGTTAAGGTGAGCTGAAAAAAGTAACTGTATCATTGAAGAAAAATGTAATATTGCAGAAAAGACAGGCTAAGCCATGTGGTGACTATAGATATGTCGAGTTCTGGGAAGTGTGATATCCAACCACAAAAGAGGGGTTTTGGTGAGAGAGAGGACTCAGGGCCAAAAGCACTGTGCATGTGTTAGGTACACGGTGGCCCTCAGGATCACCTAGTGGCATTCTTCCAGCTTGTCTTCCCAACCTCATCTTTGAAATGCAGCTTTAGATTTACTCCCTGCTACCGTTCTACACACATACACCACACACACACACACCCCACACACGTGCGAATGACTCTAGTCTCCTTATGCATACAAGATGCTTCACAAATAGTTTTCAGATCTGCATCCCCATCTATGCTTGTGGCCTAATTCTTACTAAAACTTGTTTGAACCAGTGTATTGCTACACACCCCAGGCTGTCCTAGAACCCCCTGTGCTGTTACAGACATGTGTCGTTTTCACTTGTAAGCGCTGCATCGTGTGTGTGTCTTTGTGTGTGTGTGTGTGTGTGTGTGTGTGTGTGAGTGTACGAGTGTGTTGCTATATTCTATGAGGGAATCCAGCCAGAAAGTGTAAGTGTTCCCTTGAAGATGGACGGTGTTCAACTGCACAGTTACCGATGTTAGAGCAGTGGCTCCTCTGACACTGCTTTTTTTGGTAGACACAGACTTTTCACCCATTAATTTTCACCCGTTGATTCTACTCACCAAACTTGGATGCCTAGGAAGTTCCTTTTAATGTTTTAAAAATAATATATTTGGTGGATACGGGTCATTTACACTTTGTTTTAGCTTCCTAAAAACCATTTACGTGAGGACGAAAGTTCTTATACTTTATCTTTCATTCCATTGCAAAGAGCCCTATGGAATAATTGCCAAGTAACTCAGTTTGCAGTATTTTCTATCTTCTGATGCCTTGAGTATATATGTGTGTGTTTAATATTTATATAAATATATAACATAAAATATGAAGAAATTACCACATAGACTCCTTGTATTTTGGCCAAATACCATGAAAACTTAAGGAATGGAGCCATTTGCTAAATGGTGAGCAATCAAGAACGTTTATTTATGTGGTGCTGGGGGCCAAACCCAGGGCATCTCATACACTAAGCAGGTGATCTGCCACCCTAGCCCAAGACCTTGAGACCTTCGGATAAAGCTGTGAATGTTCATCTCACTCAGTCGTGAATCCCGAGTTCCAGTAGACAAACACTGTCTCAGAGGCGGTCAGCCTGCAGGCCAGGTCTATGTCAGTCTTCCTACCTAGAAGAGAAACAGTGACTCCACCCAGATTCACAAAGGCCACCCAAACAAGCATTGTCCCCAGCAGTAGGGTTTCTACTGTGGCATCAGTGGGTTCATTGTTCAGGATCACAATTTTTTTTGTTTTTTTTGTTTTTTTGAGACAGGGCTTCTCATGTAGATCTGACTGTCCTGGAACTCACTCTGTAGACCAGGCTGACCTCAAACTCATGGAGGAGATCCACCTGCTCTGCCTCCTGGGTACTGGGATTAAAGGCGTGCGCCACCACTGCCTGGCTCTGGATCACATCTGTAAAATAACTGAAACAAGATTGTGAATGGGGAAGGGGAAAATGATGGGACTCAGCAGGAATGGGGGAAGATGTGAGAGGGTCAAGGCAATGAATATGGGCAATGTACATCCTGTACCTGTAGAAAAATGTAAAAACTACCTACAAAAATCATTTTAAACCATAGTTACATTCCAGGTTTAGCACACAAGCATTTTCTTAAACCTGCCCTGAAAGTTTATTACAGAACTTTCTTGGTTTTCTTATCACCTGTGTATTCTGGCATGCTTCGAATAATATCAGAATTGCCTGGGTCGGTGGTCACCCATGTGCCTGCCCCACGGTGTTTTTCACATGCTCTGCCCAGCTCTATGTGGCTGTCACTGTAGCGATGGACACCAGTTTCAGCCAATATGGCGCTGGACAAGGTTTCAGATGCCTTCAAAGCTGGGCAGATTATCTTCAGCCTGCTGGAATCCCAGCATGTGATTTTCACTGTTGATAACAAGTTGGAGCCTTGAGTTGATCCTTTCTCTTTCTATCTTAGGTGCGGGATAGCCCCCCAAAACCTGGCAAACACCTTTTGTGCCACTGTGTATTGTTGCCTCTCCGTGTGTGCTGATCCTGTTGTCATACAGTGCACTGCATCAAACCTGCTTGTACTCATTGATCCTGCGTCCTGGGCTGAGTTCTGCACCCTCGGGGATTGCACATCTTGGTAGTCAGGCTTCTCTATTCTTGGCACTTACATTTTACTAAGTATCTTCTAAAAGTGACTACAAATATAGCATTTAATAGGTTCCAGAGAATTATATGCATAATCTGCATTTTCAAGAGAAAAATCTATTCAGAATTTCCAGTCTGCAAATCCCCAAATCCTCCTGGCATATGTAAATCGAAGAACGTCTGTGAATGCTTTGGTGCCCAGTATTGTAAAATAATGGCTGTTAGGAACTTCATTAACTCTTAGGGCCTCGCTAAGGCCCTGGGGAAATGCCTCGCATTTCTCTGGTTGCACAGTGCTTAGAATGAAGAGAGTCAGTCCGGGCCTTTCACCAGCCTTTCCAGATCTGTGATTATTTTCTGATCCAAAAAGAAATAAAACTTATGACTTATATAATTCATATGCTGAGTTCTTTGTTTGCTGGAATGTTAGTGGAATGAGAACCATGCAGCCATACTCACAATGGTCCAGTCCTCTGACCAGGAAAACACTTCCCCTTCTGATTCCCTTTGCTGAGAGAGTATGTTTAGATGCCACATTTTGATGAAGAAAAGTACAAACTATACAGTTTAGCAAATGTTTTTATTTATTTTTTGTAGTTTTAAGACCTATAATTAATCTAAGCCCCTTCCTTAAAAGGAACATCAGAGTGCTTTTCTGTTTGGAATATTTGGAAAAGGCTCAAAGTGTTTGCTTTGAATATAAAGACCAGTATGCAAGTTTTTGTGAGTAGAGCATTAATTCAAAGCTTGAATCATGATATATGTTTATAATTTGAGACTTAAATCTTTTCCCGAGCTCCAGGTTTCTTAAAGGAAGATTGCCCCAATATTTGCTTGTTTGTTTGTTTATTTTGAGACTGGGTCTCACATCCCAGGCTGCCCCAGAATTTGCTATGTAGGTGAGGATAACCTTGAACATCATATTCCCCACCCACCCACAATAATAGGATCAATAGATGTTAGTTACCATACCCTGATTATCCTGTGCCAGGGTTGCTGGCTTTGTACGTATGTGCTACGTAAGTGCTCTGATAACTGAGCTCCATCCTTAGCCCATGACACTTTTAATCAGAACTGACCCTTACAAAGCCTGACTTCTAACAGGAATGGTTGATGTTTTGGGAATAAATGGATTATGAAACACTGATGTAGGCATGCAAAACCAACATTAAGTACTTTTTGTCCTTCTTTTTGGGGGACTGTAGAACTCATGCGCTCTTGAATATTTAAACCATATGGTGGTAGCTTTGACCAAGCCTGATGAAACTAAGTCACTTGTAAAAGTATGGATAAGAAGACTTTTAATGGAGGCTTAAAATTCTGCCGAGGTATCATTAAGGGCCAATGATTTCATTGTGAGTAACTATGCGAAACAAAACAACTTAGGAATTTGTAAATGAGGCAGGCATGGAAGTGCGTGACAGTGGCATTCATCTAGGGCTGGTAGAGAATGGAGCAGGATCGTGACGACGGAGTGCTGATGAAGTTAAACACGTGTTTTGTTTTGTTATAATGTACTTATATAGGTCAATAGTACCCTCATCACACAATAAAATAAACAATGTCAAGACAGTCTGGTCTTCCAGCCACCTTGGCCACACTCACTAGTCATGTGAATACAGTATTTCAGTGTGTGAATGAGTACTAGACAACAGAAACTTGAGGAGGTGGTGTGACCTCAATACCCCCAGGAAAACTACTAATTAAAACCTCTAAATAACCCCCCTAAATCTTCGTGCTTCATATTACTTTAGAATTTCCAATGTTTTATTCTCAATCTCTTTTTCTGGCTGTCAAACTCCCATGCATCAATGCTATTGACATGTTCCTGGCATCATGAGAAAAATAAAGACAACTGGACTTCATTTGACTAGAATCCAATAAAAATAGATGAAGACTTGGACTCACCCAAAAAATGTAAGAGGAAGTGGGGATGACCCCATGAATCATTAAGAAGCAAAGTGTGACCTAAGTGTTCACAGAGCATTGAAGCTGGTGTTCTTGGATAACTCTTCCCCGGTGGGTTGAGAAGCCTCGTTCTTGTTTCCTTTTTTTTTTGGTTCTGTTCACCTCCTTTAAACCCAAAGGCTTGCCAGCCCCTAAGACAGAAGAGGGAGTGGGATGGATTACAGCCCTAATAAATCCCATGTGTCTCCTGTTTCTCAAGTCACTTTCCATTTCATGAAACATCCTGTAAGACTACTGTTGGCGATTCTTGCTTATGGCGGGGAGGAGGGCTTTTGAATGGACCAGGTGCAGATAGGTAGTGGATCCAATAGAAGATGTGCCTTTCCCCAGCAGCACTCAATAATATTCAGAGCCAGGCTGGGGACCAGGAAAGGGTGAATGTGTTGTGTTCATGGCTCTTACTATGGCAAGTTTATTGTAAAAGTCAGTGTTCTGGTTACTTTTTATTAATGCAATTCAACCTGATTTATCTAGATTAGGTTAGCTTGTGAGCATGTCTGGGAGAGACTGACGTGGTTGCTAATCGATGTAGGAAGGTCCAGCCCAGCCCGTTGTGGGTGGCACCATTCCCTAGGTGGGTGTTCATGAGCTGAATAGGACAGGAGAAAGCAAGCAGGCCTTTATGCATTTATTTCTCTCTGCCCATGGCTGTGGTCATGCCGCTTTCAGTTCCTGCCTTGACCTCCCTGCCAGAATGGACTATAGCTGGTAATTAGAAGTCACATAACCCCTTTTCCTTCCAGTGTTGCTTTTTTCAGGGCATTTACCACAGCAACAGAAATGAAATGGGGACTGGTTGGATCAGTTCTTAAAGCTGTAGTTACATAATCAAGAATTTTTGCCTCGATGTTCATGAGCAAGTTTGGTCTGTAATTTTCTTGGTTGAGTCTTTGTGTGGTTTTGGTATCAGGGTAGCTGTAGCTTCATA
>LOJH01019289.1:0-21306 GCA_001685095.1 Ellobius talpinus | reverse complement strand
AGCCGTGTGGGAGCTGGGCTGGACAAAAAGCAGGCCTGCTCCCCTTTCACTACATAGAGGATATGAATTCTGGGAAGTGTTTACACAGATGAACTGAAGTTGAAACTATATGAGAATTTGATGTAAGGGGTCTGAGACACAGCTGGAAAGCCAGGAGAGGAATGGAAGAGGTCAATGTCATCACAGAGTTTATGCCCATAGCAATTATAATAATCACTGAAATTAATAAAAATAAATATCAACAGCAATGATACCACCATAAGAATAATAACTATGTTATTTAAAACATTTTAGGAGCTGTATATGGATTAATCCTGAATGAGAGCTAGCTTGTTCAAGCAAATATAAGTCTGTGTGAGGCATACACACAGCCTGTGGTATGTAGTGCCTGCTCTGCCACTTAAATGCTGCATTGTTGCAGTTTGTCTGTTGCTTGCACTAACATGTTACCTCTCTGAAGACATAAAACACAATTCTCAGCCCTCTTCTGCCATGCTTGCTCACCGAGGCAGAGTTGCCACCCAGTGAGGGTTTGTGGAAGGGAAATTTACTTTACCTGACTGTTGGTATCTTATCTCCTTCTCTACATTACTGCCTTCACATCCGATCATATCAAGAGGTCCCTTGAAGAATTCCTGATTCTTCTAATACAGCTATGAAAATCTACAGAGGCTCAGCTGTGAAGCCTGGAAATGTCACCCATGTATGATGTGTTCTTTCCAGTATGTTCCCAGGAAGCAGGAGAGGAACTAGATGAAATCTTGTGTCTGAAGCCCGTCAGGAACATACTCCTAAATTCATCTCATCCCTATAGCAATAACTCCATCCCTCCGTAAGACATTTTGTGAAATGATCTATATGTGATATGAGTCATCTTTCCATTAGCAAGTCAGTGGGTTAATATCTGTGCATATGTGAGCAGTGCTAAGGGGAATTTCTTCTCCAGGGGCCAATTAACTCCATTCCACCTTAGGAATACCAAGCACACTCTTTATCTTAATAAATCATTTTATCAGCCTATATTTCTGGTCATAGAGGTAATTAAATAAGAAATTGTAAATCTGACATTGAGAGAGAGAGAGAGAAAGAGAGAGAAAAGATAGAGCCAAGAAATAGAGCATGTGTGTGCTGATTTGCTATTCAGCGTTAGATAGTTGGGTACTGTGTGAGTTTCTGTCCCAGCCAAGAGGACAGTAGATAAAGAAGGAGCCTGGTCACAGGAAGAAATGTGTACATTGCTGCATTATCACTCCTTAGTGATATTTGCCCCAGCAGAGTTGAAAGACCAGATCATGATAATTAGATCAAATACTTTCAAGTAGCAAAACAGGATTGTACACTTATTAATTTTCCAAGATGTTTTTGTAAGGAATAAGAAACTCCAAACTCAGATGCCTGAAATACCAGCTGAGGATGTAAGGGTAAAGGGTGGAAGGAATCAAACATTCATGCCCCCTCCCAAAGATTTGATCTAATTTCTCTGGGCCTGACTTAACTTTTAGTATGAAATCATAAAAAATGAGATAATTTCTCCATTCTAGGTGAGTACAGTATGAGCATATTAAACTAGGAGAAACACTGAGGGACTCTGGTGACATCATCTTTCTTAGTGGCCAACCACAGTGACATCATCGCTTTCAGCAGTCAGCCACAGTGACATCCTTCCTTTCAGCAGTCAGCCACAGTGACGTCATCCCTCTTACCAGCTAGCCTTCCCCTTCATCAGAAAGGCAGAATCTTCTTTTAAAGCCAGAGAACCAAACAGAAAGGAGATAATAGAACAATTCCTGTTACTGAATGAGAACTGAGAATGATCAAGTGTTTGGGAAAATATGTCTTTATTGCCAGTGTTGTTGCACTAGCTTGGTGGAGGCTTCTCTTCTGTAGTTTAGAAACTAAAAAAGTTAAACTTATTTTGTGAATTTGTTTATTACCTGATGCAAAACTACTGAGCCAATAGTAAGCGAAAGATGACTTCTAATCACAGTTGAAGGATCGGAAAGCTAACCACCAATATGATTATGAGCAACAAAAAGTCTATAGGGCTGGGATTTAAATAGTTCTAGTTTGACTTTTAATGCACATTTTGAGAATGAAGGCAGATTTGGAAAACTCTACTTCTCAAGTCCAACTTCAAACATTGTAAAATGAGGATTTTTATTCATTATTGAAATACATTTGCATGATGAATGAACTGAAAATAATGTAGGAAACCAAAAAAGCTGCCAGAGATGGAACCATAGAGAAGAATTAAAAGGTGGGGATGGATAGCACATTTCTGAGAGATAAAATATTCCAAAGATGGCTGTGAGATGGATTTTATCTTAATAAAATACTCTGAAAATTTCAAACTTCTCAACTGACTAATGTGTATAAGATTTTGATAAACATAACAGAATTCTAGTAGATAAAAATTTACTAATTTCTATTTTATGTAGCTGTCTAGTAAGCACTACAGAGTCAGTTTTTGGTGCTGTTTTCTATCAAATCAACAGTATAACACACAAGTTACACTCATATATTTTAAAGTATACTTTATTGGGAAAAATTTGTCTGGAATTTTATTTAGTGAGGGGATGGAGAGGTTGTAAGGGATCTGGGAGGAGTTAAGGGAGAAGAGTGGAGATACAAGTACATTGTATGAAATCTTCAAAAGTTGATAAAAATATATTAAAACATAAAATGCAATGCATTTCTAGCCATTAGTGTGCCACTGTAGACCCAACATTAGGCTTCATGGTGCTTCCATGGCAATACAGAAGGATCAGCTCAGGTGTGGCAGAGAACACCTGGAAGAGCTTTATGTTCCATACAGCTCTTAATGTCTTGTGGTCATAACTTTAATGCATTCTAGATCCACTGGGGGTTAGTGGGCTCTCACTTGTCTATTAAGGAGTTTTAGCCCTAGGCTAGAAGCCTCTTGTCTTAAACAATTGAACTAGTCAAATGAGCAAAATATGCCTCTGTTTCTTTTTCTTCACCTCCTGAGATTCCCATTTCCTCCCATAATGGTCTCTCTTCCTAACCCATATTCCACTGCCTGGTAAAATATAGCTACATGAAGACACAAACTTTAGTTTTCATGGATTTATAAATCGTAAATCAGTTACAGTATTCTGACAATCGAAACTTCCTTGCTGTAGAAAACTGATATATTAATCCATCCCTAATAGTAACCCATATGCAAACCTTTAAGTTTATTATAACAGGGGTTTTCTATAAGGACTGGACTTTACATGCAAAAGAGACCAGAAGATAGAGACATTTTAGTACCTAAAAATCAGGTTAAACCATAAACATGTTAATAAACATGTTGGAAAGTCCTTTTCCTATGTGTGGACTATACATTTTTAAATTCCACTAAAATTCTCATGAAAGAAATTCTAGTTTTTATTGTGGTTCCAAGTCTGAGATATAATGCAAACACTAAGGATGTGTTTAAAATGTAGACATATATTTAGGTGTGTGTGTGCACATTACACTATTTTTTATTTTAAAGATTTATTTACAAAGCTGGTATCAGAAAATAAATATTTCTGAGTGATCCTTGTCCAAGTAATTAATTCAGTGCATGTTAGTTACAAATAGTGCCTGAGAGTTACAAATAGCCAAATCAACTCTCTCAAAATCGTTGGAAATCTCTTAAAACAACAGAATTGTCGGGGAGAGGGAAGAAGGAAGAGAAGGTGTATTGAAGGGAGGTGGGAAGGGAGGGAGGGAAAGAAAAAGAGGAAATACCTGCTTGTTCTGTTGCAAACAAGCACACATTGATCTGGGCAGTTTTGTTAGCTCCCAAGATTTCAGTTCATTGATAGAATGTCTGCATTGCATATGTGCAGGAGGATGAGAGTATATAGTTGTAATTGAATCTATTTGACTTAAAAATTTCTCAACTGAATTTGGTTAGTGCGCACTTGAGTTCATGGAGGAAAACCCCAGGAGGGCAGAAGTGCTTCTCAGAGTAAAGAATTAGGATGACAAGCTTTCAGACATTTTAAATTCACAATGTCATCTTTCTCCTCTAGATCATTCCTAAATTGCTTCTGATAGGAGAAGCCAGCACTTTTATTCTTTGACAGATACCTGGAGTGTTCTTCAAGGAGCCAAACTTCAGGCCTGGATGCAAGAGTTATTAATGTTTGTCAAAACCATGCACTCACCTGATTTCCCCCACAGGCACACATTTTGGTTTGTAATTATATCACTCAATTATCCATCATCTTTTTTATTAATCTATCTCTTCATTACAGTTTCAAGAGGAGTCTAAAATGACATTTTTAAAAGAATGAAGTGTTCAGCGCATAGCAGGATACATGTTCCATTCATTCCTAAATGCTGTTTTAGTAAAGTGAAGCAGAGCTGTCACTGCCTAATTTATTTCCATGCCAAGCCATTTAAACTCTCCAGAGAAACTTCTGTTTAAGTAAGGCGTGTTTGACCAAGAAAGGTTGTCATGTATTAACTGTCTCTGTGGGGAGTTGATGTTAAAAGAATAATTGGTTCAGTGGAGGGAACAGGAAAAAAGCTCAGCTACTCTCCGTCAAAAGGCAGTTCCTTGTCCCCTCTGTAGGAAAGTGTGCTGTCACTTCTAACTAAGAGAATGCCACCATACACAATTAGTGTATGGAAAGTTTCAGCATCTTTTTTTTTTACCCTGAGGATATCATTCGTCTTAACATACTTTTTCTGATTGCCACTTGTCTGCTAGCCTGCAAAAGTGTGCGACAAACTTTCATCTTCTTTCTCACCAAAAAATCAATTTTTTTTATTTCCTTATACTCAATCCCTCCCAATATCTCACAGTTCTGACTAATTCAGAAGGAGCACTTACATCATGGATTTCAATGGTGTTGCTTGCTATCTCAGAAGACAAACTCCTCATACCGCAGACATGAATCCAGTTTTACAAAGGGAGAAACACAAAAGTCAACCTTAATGCAAATGAGAATAAAAATTTTCACAGTGTTTTTAGGCCACAGTTACAGCAAGGCTCTGATTTCTTAATTACACTGTGGAAAAACTTATACAGCTAGGAGGATGTGCTTTTACTTAGTGCCTCTGCTAGGCCATAGCTTCAAATAGGACAAAATGCTATGCAAACAGGACAAAATGCTACCTAGAGCTCATACTGAGAACCACAGGGCGTTTGCAATCTAAAACTGTTTAGTTTATAAAATGTTTCATTTTGTCCCTTTTAGTGTAATTAATTGTTTAAATTGTGGTTCCAACAACATTAGGTCATAGTAACTTTTAAGCTTTTAGAAATGATGGCTTCTACCAGCTGCATTCTCTTGCAGAATGTCCAAAATGTAGAGTTCAAACTGATTTGAACCCTAATTTTTGAAAGCAGTTGTAAACTATATACTATTCCTTTAAAATATGTAAGTTTATGAGTAGCTCGACACATAGTAAGATTTATTTACTTATTCATTTTAAGTTTACTTTTGAGACAAGGTCTCACTCTTTCCCAAGGATGCCTTAGAATTCACTATACAGCTCAGGCTGGCCTCTCACTCAGTGAGTCTCCTGACTCAGCCTCCCAAGTTCAAATAAGGCACTCCTCACATAGAATTAATCTTATGATATATTAATAACCTGTTCTTGGTAAGAACATATAAGGCTTGCTTACACGTTGACTATAACAACAAAATTACTGGGGTTTTTTTTGAGCTGGAGAGATGGCTCGGTGGTTGTGACTACAGATCTTATAGAGGACTGAGGTTTGTTAAATTCAAAGTTGGCCTCCAAAATGGCAATAGCACTTACAATGTCCTAAATGGCAGTCTAGACTCAGTTCACACAGAACTCTTACCTAGAAAACACAAAGATTACTATCAGGTAAATAGAAAATTATCTCAGCATTTCTGACAACTCCTGTGAAGATTTCTGTTTGTCAGAAAAGCTGCTCTGGTTAACTCACCGTTCCCCACCTCTGTGTTATCTATCCCCTTAAAACTGGCAAGGATCTCCCAATATTTGCTATTCTCTGACCCTGAGAAACAGCTTGGCAGTTTTATCACCCAGTAAACATTTCTTTGTACACGTATAGTGGTCTAGGTCAGTATAACACATATTTGATAACTACCACTTAATATTTTTCCATTTGTTTGAAACTCATTGAAACATTAGGTTGCTATATTTGCATCATAATCTGATTTATCAAGTAGCTTCATTTTCTTCTGTAATTAGAAAAGGTCTGTTATCAACTCAGTACCTCTGTTACCACCATCCCAGCTTGTTATTGGTATTTTAAGAAATAATTTTATTTTTAAGCTACTTGGTGATGATGTTCCATTTGTAACATAAGAATATCATTGGGAAATAGTTTCTTGACTAAAAGAATAGACAGAATAATTTGCTTTGTTCAGTGATAATTAATTTTCATAATTATAATTAAGAAAATTATGTGAATTTTATAATGTAAAATAAAATATGAAATTTTGGAATGTTGTTGAATGGTTCAATGATTTTAATTAACAAATGTGTTGCCTCGTATAATTTGAAATACATTCTTAGCAATCTTGAAAATATAACACACTGTTACTACAATCACCAAATTGTACAATTTATTTATAGAAATTAATCTATTCTGACTTTAATTTCATAAAATTTGAAAAACAACTCCTTCTATCCATGTATGCAGCATGTCCACTTTACTTGTCTGAGCTCAGCTCTTAGATTGCACATACAAGTGAGAACAATCTTATGGCGTCTTTTCAGTGCATGGCACCTTGGCTCATAGCATTGTTACTCAATCCTCAGTCAGACAATGGAAGCCTAGAGCTTCTAGCCACAGTGGCCGGCCTAAAGTTTGGGTCCAACAAGGACCTAACATGGTACCACAGTGGAGTTCTACTTTATTTTCTACTGTTATGATAAAACACATTGACCAAAAGCTGTCTAGAGAATGACAGGATTTGTGTGGCTTACACTTCCAGATCACAGTCTCTCACTGAGGGAGGTTAGAACAGGAATCAGAAGGCGGAAACCGTGGAAGATGCTATTTGGTAGCTAATTCGCAGGCTCATACTGAATTAGCTTTATTATAAAGCCCAGGATGGTATGTCTAGGAATGATAAAGCCCACAGTGGATTGTGTCATACTATATCAATTAGCAATTAAGACAACCCTACCCCATAATAGACATGCCCATAGGTTAATCTGATCTAGACAATTTCTCAGTTGATGCTGTCTCCTCAGATGATTCTAGGCTGTGTCAAGTTGACAATTAATAATACAAGTAGGTCTGCAGAAGTACTACAGGTACTGAAACAGCTGTGACTGAGTTTATATAGATGGGCTTGGAGCCTGATTCTATGGGGCTTCATCTCTGCCCAAAGACATTGGTCTGTGTCTTGGCTTAGAGGATGGGGACCCAAAATTTAAGGTGTTAGCATAGGTCTGACTCAGGCCACTGGTAAGGAATTGAACTCTGTGTCTGTAGGACCATAGAGCCATTTGGAATCTCCTAGAGGATGGGGCCATGGGGACCATCTTGACAAGGTAGCTTAAGTGCACAGGTGACAGACTGGTGCCTAAATCCAGAAAGGCTGAACTGGTGTAGGCATAAAAGAGATTGTATTGTTTCATTTGATTGCAGTTGATCTCAAATATCAATAGCTGATGAGTACAAGGATGCAAGAGATGGTTGGCTGGAAGGAGGTGGTGGTAGGAGGTTGTAATGATGGTGGCTGCTTGAACTCTGGTGCTACATATTTGGTGGATTGGTGACAATGGCCTTGATAGCCAGTCATGTGTGAGGGCAAAGCCAACCTCAGACTATGATGCTCACTTAGCACTCAGACTGTGCTAGAAATAGAAATCTACTGTGCTAGGATTATCTTGGCCCTGATGTGTGCCTGGACCTTACATGTCTAGTTCCTGGCCTGAAATTCAAGACTTCTGGGGTCAACACAGCACTACTCAGAGGCCTTGTCAAGCTGGCAGTCATGGAGATGGGTGTGGAGACTCAGTATGCAGATACTGTTCTAGAAGTTGTATCTGTACCTGACTAGAGCTCTGCCGTGAGTGGCTTCTTGCTGTAATGACCATGAATCTCAGGACTCATGGGGTCATCTGGGTGGTGAAGCAAACATGGTGATCTTGCTGGCTACCATGCCTTGCAGTCAGGGTCTGTGGAGGCCTATATGACACGGTGTTTTTACTGGTAAAGACTGATATTTGAGACAAACCTAATATTCCTGTCCTGCTGTGGGACAATGGCCTTGTACCCTATAAAACTTTGTTATTTGTACTGAGTTAATAAAAATGCTGATTGGCCAGTAGACAGGCAAGAAGTATAGATGGGGTCACCAGAACAGGAGAATTCTGGGAAGAGGACAGATTCAGTCTGCAGTTGTCACCCTGCTGCAGAGGAAACAAGATGAGAATGCCTCACTGATAAAGGTACCAAGCCATGTGACTAACACAGGCAAGAATTATGGGTTAATGTAGGATGTAAGAGTTAATAAGAAGTCTGAGCCAGACTAGTTTATAATTAATGTAGGGCCAACTAGTTTATAATTAATGTAGGCCTCCATGTGTTTCTTTGAGACTGTACAGTTACAGGACAGGAAAGTACAGAAATCTCTGTAAACACTGTCCTCTTTTCACATGTGGGTACCATCTCTCTCTATGGTATACTTTCTGACATTGGTGAAGGGTCCACTCTATTAATCTAAAACATTCCTTCCTGGCCTCTTCAACATGCTTTCCCTATTTCTGTTCTGTATCCAGACATTATGATCTCTCACCTGATTTCTATAGCTCCTGGGCAGGTGTTTATGTGCAGGACAGTTGTTCAAAATGATACTTCTGTAGAAGATGCTACCTTGTTGCTCTTGTTCTTGAGAAAGCCAACCCAGTCTCTGCTGTGTATCTGAACTTTGAAGATGTTTGGGAACAGAGGTGAGACTGATTTTACTTCCTCAGTGCTAACACACTAAATTCTTCTGCTTTGTGCTTTCTACTGTGGTGGTGTGAATGAGAATGCCCTCTATAGACAGAGGAGTTTGTTCATTTGATACCTGGTTGGGTGGTGTTTAGGGAGGTTTTGGAACATTCAGAAGGTGAAACATTACTGGAGGAAGAAGTTCACTAGGGGTGATGGGCTCTGAGGTTCTGTAGTCTCACTTTTGATCTCTGCTTCCTCTGTGTGGATATGCCAACCCCCTTTTCCCTGCCTTGTTGAACTTTATCCTTCTGAAATTATAATACAAATTGGACTCTTTCCTCTTTAAGCTGCTGTTTGGCGTGTGTTTTAGTCACAGCAGAGGAAGAGTAACTGATCCACCTACCAACTTTCTTTGAGTCAGAGGCTCTGTGGCCAGGATCAGGCAGGGATTGAAGAATGTGACTTTCCTAGTCATTACAGAAAGTCTCTTGTTTAAAATGCTTTCTGGGTGTTGTCTATTTTTGTGTGCACCATGGAAAGCTTGAAAGGTTTGTTACTCACTCAAGCAAGATAATCATACATGCATTTATAAAGGACCTTGTGAAATTATGTCTGGCTGCTTATTTAATGATGTACACTGTTCATAGTTAATTTTTATATAAGTGTCATCATGTGCCTTTCTTTCATTATAAAACCTTGGATTTAATAGCCTTTCAAATGAAACCACCCCCAACTATTCATAGTTTCCTAGTTTGAAGAGTGCCCCCAATATGCCTAGTCAGAGAAGAGAAAGTGATGATCTACCTTTACTATCTCATTATGTTACCTGATTGTTGTCCTTCTCCCAGGACAAAAGGCAAAACTTTATGAATTAAGATGCATACACATCCATCAGGACAGAGGATTTGGCCTTCAAAAATGATTTACAAAACCTAACTGAAAAGCTTTCTGTTCACTGTTGTGTGAGACCTAACAATTAATGCATACCAAATATGTAAATCTGTAAACTCAGTGCTGTCTAGGATGCCCTAGACATGCCTATGATGCTCTTCAGTTTAAGAGCAAAATAAAGAGAATCTTATGAATAAACTTGTGCTTATGAGCAACTGGAGAACAAATGCCCTTTATTGGTATAAGTAGTAATGATGGGTTACTACACGTTATTGCACATCTCAATGTACTTGATTGGCTAAATGGTTTGTGTGGAATATACAAAACCAATATATAAATGGAAAATAATAGTTTTGTCTTAATATTTGTCTTCTTACCAAGATTTTCTGAAGTGAATTGATTCTGAAGGGAATCAATATCATCATTATAGTAAAATGGTATTTGACAGTTACTGTGTGTTTAGCTCTGTGAATTGAATTATTATTAACAATATACATCTCACTTTTTTATTTTGGCCTCAAAAGAAGACAAGATTTATATACAGTATTTAACTCATGGGAGTTTGAGGATATTTAGTGAAGTAAGAAAAAATGATATAAAACCATCTTTTCTAATCTTCCAAGTTTAACATTTCAGTTTTAATAGTGAAACATATTAGCTAAACACAATGCATTTCCCTCCAAATGATTTTAAATGATCTGTTTAGATAATCAAAGGGAGTGTTTCAATAATGACAGCAAGCATAGCAATAAGTCAGCTGCAGATCCAGTGGGTAGTGAGAGAAGCCACAAATTAGGAGGAGGCACAGCCACTTTCTGGTTAGGGAGTTTGAATTTCACAACCCCACTGATTGCATAAAGCCTAGGCCAGTGCTCCTCAGGGACTGGGGTTATTTTAGGAGCCAGAAGTTATTTTTCTTGGGGTATAGCTTTTAGCACACATTCAAGCATAAATTAATATCGCAGAGAAATTTCCTATCTTAAACTGAGTTAGCAAGGTAGGATGGTTATAATTAAACCTCAACTTCAGCAAATATAATTTTTCTATAGGTTTTAGTTTAGAACCTCTTAATATTGTCCACACTTAAAATATTACAAAAGAAGAAAAATCAATTACCGAAATCAATTAACAAATTCAAACATAGGTGATTAGGGATAAGACACATGATAACTCAATTGCACAGAGACAAATGTCTAAAAGTCCATTATATATTTAAATAATGAGGCCAGCAGAACAGACTCCAAGAGCAGGAAAAAGCAGAAAAATGCACAAGTTGACTCTGCCCTTTTGTGAGTCACATTAGCATATGTACATGTGTACCATGGCTCTATAGTGTGTGTGTGTGGTACATTAGCATATGCACATGTGTATTATGGCTCTACAGTGTGGGTGTGGTGTATTAGCATATGCACATGTGTACTGTGGCTCTACAGTGTGGGTGTGGTGGATTAGCATAGGCACATGTGTACTGTGGCTCTACAGTGTGGCTGTGTTACATTAGCATAGGCACATGTGTACCGTGGCTCTACAGGGTGGCTGTGATGCTACAATAACGCAAAAAGTAATTATGTGACACTTTTAAGACAAGCTGAATAAAATACAACTAATTCTGTCCAATTTCTTTATTATTTGTTGTCTCCTAGTGGAAAGAAACCTACAGAATGAATGTATATGAAAAGGGGATTTGTTAGTGGGTTTAGTTTAGGTAGCTGAGCAATGTCTGACTTCACCTGGCAGAAGCCAGGGGCTGGGGACTCCTCTGCCGTGAGGCTGGATGTCTCAGCAGTTCCATCTTGCAGAGAAGGACTAGAAGATTCCTGGAGAGCACCTGGTCTCCACCCATATTGGAAGGCTGGAGAAACAAAGCTTTACTGTCAATGAAGACTGGCTAAGTGGCAGCAGCAAGATGCCAGGACAGCAGGTGAACTGACCAGCACAGTGTGAAGGCAGACAGGCAAAAAGCAGAAGCTTGACTTTTGCAAACTTGCTTTTTTTCCATCTGTCACATGGACAGGTCGTCCATGTTTACAATGCATCTTTCTGCTTTAATTAAAGTGCTCGTTATAGGCATGTCTGTTGGTTTCACATCCGGTCAAATTGACCAACCAAAATGGACCATCACACACCCTGCAACAGTCTGTTTGAAACAGAATTCAGTTGCAGCTCATGTTTTTATTTACCTATTTATTTTTTAAGAAATTAGAATTTCTTTGCAGCTTGAAATCCAATAAACACTAGTATGACTAATATGCCGGTTCTGGTGAATACATCTGTCACCTTTTTGGAAATCTATGACTGTTTCACAGAAAAATGAGAACATTCCTGGGGAGATGGAAGCTAATTTGCATCTGTGGAAAATTCTGAGTAGTTATAGGTTAGGAACGAGAGGACAGATAAACTAGAATCCTGACACAAGTGACCGTTTTCCAGAATGTCAGTGACACCAGAATTAAATAACTTTAAAAATGATCAAAGTCCATCAAATGCATTGTAAAATAGAATTCATAAGGCTGTTTAGATACATGTAGGAGCCAGCTAAGACAGCAATTCACTGTTCTATAAAATTAGAAATAAGTTAGGATGGAGTGAAGACTGCTTTTGCTCTGTTTTTGCTTTTGGGTAGCCAACAGTTAACAACACAAAGTTTTCTTTATAGAAATGCAGGTAATATACTCAGGATGAATGATAGAATTTCTAAATTACCATTTCACAATCTCTAATGGAATAATGGATCCAGGCAGTGATCAATAGTGAATGCTAAGAGCATTTGGTGAAAGGCTGATGGGGAGTTTGTAAAAGAGAACAAATCTGATGAATTTGATTTCTATTGCTGCCATAATAAATTACCACAAAGTGAGTGGCTTAAAACAACACAAATTTATTATCTCACCGATCTGTGGGTCACCATCTGAGCACAGTGTGGCTCAGCTGCTTCCCCGACCCGGAGTTTGCAGGGAGCAATCCGGCTAGCAAGGCCGTGAGTCTGGCTGCTATAAAGATGAATCCCACTGAAGCTCGCTGAAGCTGCTCGTGGAAGTCAGTGCCCTGTGGACTGCAGAACTGAGCTCCATTGACCTGCTGGCTTTTGGCCGAGGGTGTTCTGGGCTTCCAGATAGCATGTGCGTTCTCTTGCTGTCATTTCACTTCTTCTATATAGTCAGCAAAGCTGTGTGTGGTCCCTGCTTGTGATCAGCCCAGCCTGACTCCCTTAACCTCCTCATCACTCCTGCTTCATCTTCCTGGTTAAGCCTAAGAAAAGTCTCTGTTCTTAAGGAAGGGATCAGGTGATTAGAACTGTCTGTTCAGATTATCCATGGTGACCTTAAAGGTACTTCCGTGTAATCCCTTCACAGCAGCAGCCAGTTAGTGGAGTTACTGGGAGGTGACAATCTGGAGTGGGAGTCTTTAGAAGTCTATCAGCTATAACTGACACTAAAATCCAACTGTTTCAGTTTTGTTTAAAAACAAGATGGGGTGATGTATGAAAAGACACTGGCAAGTGTCAACTGTTGCAGCTGGTGATAGATTCAGGAGTTTTATTTGTTATTATAAAATCATTGTGTGTATTTGTGTGTGTATGTGTGTGTGTTTATGTAAAGCCTTCCAGAGGAAAGAATAGATAGTATATACCACCTAAACATTATGATGTGAATTCATTCATCAATGAGTCCACAGGTTATACAGCATCTAGATTTCTGCCTTTCTCAGTGTTCCCTAAAATTATCATTTCTTGGTACAAAGTGTTAAGTAGTGAAAACTAATTGGTTAAAAACTAATCTAACCTTTGGAGTGTGGAGAAGACAAGCCATGTCCTGGAAGTGGCCCTATGAATAGAAATAAATGTCCAGTGGATGTTGCTGTAGCTGCAGCAAGCTAAAGAATATTGCGGTTGTGAAGAAGCTATTGCATTGAGGAAGAGGCACACATTCTGTGCTGCTCCCTGACTAGTTTGCATTTGTCAAATAGGTCATTTTCATCTGCATTTATTTTGTATGTATGTATGTGTGTGTGTGCGTGAATGTATGTGTTTGTTTTTGTGTGTGTTTGTGTTATATGTGTATGTGTGTATATGAATGTGTATGTTTGTGTGTATGTATGTGTATTTTTGTGAGTTTATGTGCATTTGTGTGTGTTTGTGTGTGTATGTGTATATGAGGGTACATGAGCCACTGTGTACATGTAGAGGCAAGAGTTTTCTCTTTCTATCATGAAGGTTCTAGGAGTGGAGCTTCTGTTATAGGCTTGGATGCAAGTACATTTGTCCACTTATCACTCCCCTGACCTCCAACAAATCTTACTGTCATTTCTTAATGATTTTGAAAGCTTTATGCATCAAGTTTAGTTTTCAAATCAATTTAAAGGAACTAACATTTTGATCATAAATAGAACCCAAGTTGTGTACATATGAGTGTGTGCATGTGTGTGCTGTCATAGTGTTTCATCATATAACTTTGGTTGGCCTGGACCTCTCTATGTAGAGCAGACTTGCCTTGAATTCAGAGTTCTGCCTACCTCTAATTCCCTAGTGCTGTGATTAGAGCATGTGGCTATAACTTTGCACTACCACAAATAGAGAGTGTTTAAAAAGTTAAATGTTATATTGCTTTATAAATATTTATGTTCACACCCATAGACCTGGGGAGATCTCAGTGTTGGTCAGAGAATGCCATCCTCTCCAAAGTGGACAGCAGTCAGTGAAGACATGCATAGTTAATGTAATGAGAATAGGAGGTTCGGTGCTCACCCCTAAATGGGCCATTTGTACTAACCTAAACCCCACCAGAGCTCAGGGCTCTTGAGGAGGAGCCAGAAAAAAATGTAAGAGCCATAAGATGGGGAGAAATGCTGTAAAATGTTGTCTAGACAGGCCACAGCTGTGCAATCATTATTTTGTAACAGCTGTGGTAGAAACCTCATATTATAATCAGTTATAATAATACCATATTTGATTGTTTTACAAGAGTGTATCACTAATGATCACTTTGTTTGGAGGTTACACATTGGCTGTATTTCAACATCATTAAGCCCCAGGAAAGTCCTACCAATGATGCTTTATCTCTTTATTGATTCTTAACAGTTCTTGTGCTTTTCTGCTTATTTCTAATTTATTATATTTTTCCTTCTAAACTGGAACCATTACCACCAAATATTCTGTAGAGAATTAGTCATAAGGATCTTGTGAATTAAGACAGCTAGCTACTCCTAGTAAATTCACAACTAGTTGGCTATGTGTACCAAGCTGCTTCATAGCACAACAGCTATTATGAATATAATCAGGTGTGTTGGTTTCAGTTTTATAATCCATTGTCTGTCATACTTGGGTACAAAATGCCACAGGGCAGTGCCTCTGTATGAGTCAATCACAGTATCTAGAGCTTAGACCTGGTAAACATTATCAGAATTCTGTGAAATAAGTTAGCTGAGAATTAAATAGTGTAGATGAAATGAAATGCAAAAGAGTAACTTAGAAATATTTAATGACAGTAATTTGTAGAGAATATCTTTTGAAATCTCTTGTTTAAAAAGTGGAGGAAGGAGCAGATAGTATCAGAGTTCTATTGGAACATTGGTTTTCTCATTCACCTGTGCTTGACTTTACTCCAAGCCCAAGACCAAGGCAGAATACACTGCCCAACTATACAACTGGCTCTATTTGCACGGAAACATCCGTTTTGTAGTATGCGGGAAGGGAGCAGAGAGGGGAATGTTGACCCATTTCAGGTGGGAATAAAAACTAATTAGTGAAAGCTGTATGAAATTGAGGAAGTCTGCTATATCCAGCATGGTAGGAAGCAAGCATTTGAGACCTGAAACATGAATAGTGTTCTCCTGGAGTACAAATATTGACATTGATGCATCATTTGTGTTTATAAATGGGTTAGGAAAAGGTAGATTCTTTTCATTCTAAGGAGTATCTTGTTAGTTTAAGTTTTACTTCTTTAGCTTGCTAATATGTGTTGTCTTATAAGGAACCCCGCACTTTACATTTCAGTAGCTATTCATGAAATTAAAGAGTTTGTCATTTGTTTCTTTTGAGTATATACACCATACCCTGACCTTGTATCAGGTTCCATTATGACATCTATTTTATCTCTAATAAAGTGGCTCCAGGCAATAATTTGTTTCCTCTGTGAACTCATCATTGAATAAGGGTTTTCTAGAGGTCAAGGAAATAACAGTTATGTTTTAGCTCTATGGATGGAGGAGGCACAGAAGAGAGGAGGCAAGTGAGGGGGAGGCCTGTGACACAGGCTTAGAAAGCTGGCTTCTTGGACTCGTGAGCAAGAAAAAGATGGCATCTATGCTGCTACACTTGTAAGTTTACTGCATCGAGTGGGAAAGATAAGCTATATTCTGAGTATTGATAGGTAAATAAATACATTCAATATTCACACAATTCAAAGGCAAAGTTAGGACATCCACTCTGTCCTTGTTTGTTGCATTGATTGTCCATGTTTTGGGGGCATGACTATCTTTAGGATGGAGAATTCAATTTTGAGAAAACACAAAGTGCCTATTCTAATCTAAATTTACTGCTCACCCATTTTAACCCATTAAAATTACATTTTTATTACATTTTGATGTTATGACTTATCCATTAAGTAATATGGTTCTTGTTTTGAATGTCTGAGTAATTCTTATAATGAATCAAGGGAAAAAGTTAATTTGATTTTTACATGTCATTTGGCAAAAGAAGAAAAGCAGAAAAATTAATAGCGAGTACACAGATTGTCTTTGGTTTGATAATGCTTGTGAGAAAATAATGCTCTTTTAAGAGGGCTAATCCCCTTGCTTTATGCTATTTGACTGATATAATTTAGGACCCTGAGGCAGTCTCTCCTTTTCTCCTGTCACACTTTGCTCTAGGGAAGATATAAAATGAATGTTACAGTATTCTCAGTGTGAGCTCTTGGGGCTTAGTGGTGAAACCAAATGCGCATCCAATCAGTATTCTCCCTGGGAATATGTCTTATGCTTTATTATGCATCTATCATTTACATTGTTTACCTGTACCTGGCCCAGTTTCCTAGTCCAATCACCTTGCCTCTTCTCTAGTATATACATGTCTTTATGAAATATGAGTTTTTATTTGCTAGATGATACCGTTATTAATAGGAAAACAATCAAACCCTTGATTAAGATATAAAAGTTAACTACAATTTGACTAAAGCTGTGTTCTTACCCTTATTCCATCCTATACCCTGTGTGTCAAGGCTTCTAGGAAGCTGTTGACTCCTTACTGTAGTTCTGTATACACTAATCTGCACTAATCTGTAAACCTAGAATATATATATATAATATATATTATATATTCCAGAAGTGGTCTTCAAAATTTAGGCCAGCTTAGCACATATATATCCTGGTGTGAATTCTTTCATATTTTCCGTAGTAATGATTTCCTACATCCTCATTTTATTAGCTTATTTTCAAAAAATGTTCTCCATCAAGAAGATTGCAAAATAGCTTCTTGACCTAAAGAATATGAAACTTATCATACTGTTTTCTAAATGCATGCTTAGATAGTTGTGAAGACATTTTGGAGCTGGCATTTTTCAGATTCATATAAGAACTGGTACAATTACAAATTAAATTCTAAAATTTAAAAGGAATAAAAAATTCTTCATCAATATTCATTTGTAATATCTTATAGCTGATGCCTTGTAGCAGGTGACTGTAGGTGACTGTAGGTGCGTGGGTATATATTTGTGTCTTCAGTTCTACTCCATTGTGTCTGGTTTTGTACTGGTGCTATGCTGGCTTTGTGAATATGCCTCTGTAGTATTACTTGAAGTCATGTATGGTGTTATCACAAGTATTGCTTTGCTTATGTCTGCTTTGGCTGTTCTGGATTTTTGTGATGTATTTGAAGCTTAAGAATTTCTTTCTGTTTCTGTGAAGGACACCATTGTCACTTAGATGGGAATTGTGTTAAATCTGTGGATTGCTTTTGGAAGTATGGTCATATCAACAATATTAATTATTTCAATTCCTGAGTATAAAAGGTATTTTCATCTTCTAGAATCTTCTTTGGTTTCTTCTTTCAGTGGGTCTGAGGTTTTCATGGTAGAAGTATTTGTTTCTTTGGGTAAGGTTATTCTACTTCTAGATAACAGTTTAGGCAAAGTGCCTTCTTAAAAAATTTCTTGCTCAAAAATAATGCCAGCCATTGGTAAGTGGGATTTCATGAGATTATAAAGTGTCAATCCAGAGAGGGAAACAATGAACTGAGTGAAGAGACAGCCTACAGAATGGGATTCAAACATGTTCTAGCTATATATCTGACAGAGGATTAGTATTCAGACCATACAAAGAGCTCAAGGATTTAAGTGAGAGAAAAGTCAACAATTCACTTAATAAAAGCCCTTCTGGAGTGGACATAGAATTCTTAAAAGAAGTGTCAATGGCCACTAGGCACACAGACACATTCCACATCACCATCTGCTTTAATCACTTTATTGTTTCTGTTACAAAATATCCTGACCATAGTAACTGATGGAAGGAAAGTTTTATACTGCCTCACGCTTTAAGGTATGGTTCATCATAGGTGGTAACTAGGGCAGTTAGAGCTTGAAGCTGCTCACATTGGGACCATAGTGAAGAAGCAGGGTGGCAGTTGAGTGCTGCTGCCCAACAGCTGCTTTCCACTTATCCAGTGTGGAACATTCGTGGGAATAGTACCACTCACAAAGATTGGGCCTTCCCACTCAGATAATGCAATCAAAACAATTTCCACAGACCTGGAGGTGATCTTCCAAGTGATTCTAGATGCTATTAATTTGATAATTAACACTAAATATCATACTAGCCTTCAGAGAATGATGAAAGAAAATTACATTAGGATTTTTTCCTCACACATGTCATAATGACAGCCATGAAAAAGAGTCAACAAATATGGGTGAGTGGGACAAGAAGAAATGAACATCTATACCATGATCTTTGGAAGGCGAATGAATTGAGTCATAGAAATGAATATTGGCCTCTGAAAAAAACTGAAAATACAACAATCATATTATCCACCTATAACAATCCTGGGTATTCATCCAAGGCTCCAAGATAACATAAAATAAAAATGCTAGCACATTAAATATTTATTGAAGCACTACTAATTATAGCTAAGTCATGAAACCAATCTCGACATTTGACAATGGGGGGATGAATAAGGAAAATGGGGTGTTTACATATAATGACTTGTTTTTCAGCTGTAGGTGTATAATTATGTTGTTAGCACGAAAGTACAAAGGTATGTTTTCTCTTCTTTTTGGATAATATTTTATATAAATGAATAAAATATGTACAGGTGACATGAAAGTAATAGTGAAACTAGTGAAACAATGAGGCTTAAGAGGAGAGGGGTGAGCAGGGTGTGTGTGATGAATTTTACATCTGGTTCTGAAAAGCTAGTCAACGACCTTCACTTTGGAGACCATCTGAAGCCAACAGCAGAACTTGGCAGTATCAAACACATGGTACTGGATTTGCAGGCATGCAATATGCAAGAGTTACAGAGTACTGGTGGCTCTCAACAAGTTCTAGGAGCATATTGAACCTGGCAAATGTGCTGCTTAGATTCCCCAAAATGACCAGGGAAGGGAAGTCGTTAAAAGCCATTATGTGAGGCTATGGACACAAAGTCCAACTTGCAATGGAAGTTCCAGGATATTTAAATGCTAAAAATGATGAGGAAATGTGTTAAGGAAGATTCAGGAAGAGAGTAAAGATGACCTGAGACAGGTTATGTGTTCTGTAGTTAGAACTTACGTGTTTTGAACTTAGACCTGGGTGAAGTTTCTAGAGGATGCTGGCTCTCAGATGATGCAACCAATAATTCCAGATGTGGGACACAGAGCTGCAATATTTGAAGTTTGCCCTGTTGGGTTTTGGTCCTGTTTAACTCTTTTTCTATTAATTCTATTTTTTTGAAACAAGAATGTTTATTCTTCTGTAATTTTGCTTTATTCCTGGGAATTTCATACATGCAAATAATGAAATATGAACATATCTATGCCTGATTTTTTTTGCTTTCTGCCTTTCTTCCTGTATCCTACAAGACAACTTCACTTCCTCTTGCAGTTTTGATAACTCACTAAATCAAGTTTGTGCTCCCCATATGTACACGAATTTGAGGCATCGGCTGCATACACAATCTAACTGTGGTCATATTTTCAATGAAAATATTATTCTTCCTTTCCCGCAGATACTAACTTTCAGTAGTTCCTCAGTATGGGCTGGGTCATAGAAAACAATTCTCTTGCTACACAAGAATTTAAAATGGCTTAATTTTGTACAAGTGTCGTGGTGGTAAACATGGCTGCTGTGAGTTCATGAGTATGGCAGTCATGACATTTCTAAAACATAGCATTTCATAGAACTTCTCACAATCCTTGGCTCTTATATTATTTTTTTCTTATGCTATGTTTTCTGAGTCTTGATGGGGGTGGGCCATGATGGATACTATGGATAAAGATGTTCCATTTAGAGGGCTGAGCCTTCATGGTATTTGAAGGTACTATGCAGAAATCAATCACGTTCAATGCTGGGCTCTGAATACTACAATGTATACTTGCCCAGCAAAAATTGTGCCTATTCTTACAATAGTGATGTGACTAACGCAGGGTAACTAGATGCTTTTTGGTTGGATACACTTTAAGCATCATAGGAAGAAATTTCATTCCTGCTACTGTAATCCTGGCCCATGACCAACAAGGTTCTAAATCTTAGGATAGAATCTGCTATTGTTATTTTGCTCAATGATCATATTGTCAAATGACTCCTAATTGTAATATTGACTCTTAAATGTTTATGTTTATAGCCATAGACATGGGTGTTTTCAACTGTGGTCAAACAATGTTCTTGCACTGGGTAACTGTTAATACAAAGGATAAAGAATGTTTATTATGTGATAGTATATATTAAAAAGTATTATTGTAATAGGTGCTCATAATTAAGAGATAATAATCGCAATATAGACCCTAGACTTAGATTTCTGCACATTGTCAGGACTCGTAAGGCTTTTGTGGACCTTTGGGGATGGAGTAAGTAAATGTTGCAAGAGAGATGAACATATAACCTTCAGGGCAAAGAATGGGATGTTTTAACTTAAAATAATTTGGGTATCAACTTGAAGACAAGTGGATTTGTGATGGTTATTCTTGTTTGATGACATGATGGGATTTGGAGTCACCTAAGAGAAATGTCTTAGGACATTTCTGATCCATTATGAATGTCAGCGGCTTCCTCACATGGGCTGAGGTTCCATCTAGAACAACACAGGAAAGAAGTAAGCAAGGCCTCAGTATTTGTGCCTCCATTCAGTGGTCCATTATTTGAACAGGTCGGTTGGTTTCTTGTTTAGTCTTTTAAGTTTATTTATTCCAGATGTGTATCTTCTGTTGGCTTATAGACAGTAAAGGTTTACTCCCATTTTGAAGGCTGCTGCTTTGCTCAACTGATGATTCCCTTAGCTGAACAGAAGTATGATGGAGGAGGGTCATCTGTCTATGTGTTACTTTCATTGGTTAATA
>LOJH01019288.1:0-19153 GCA_001685095.1 Ellobius talpinus | reverse complement strand
TAGATAGATAGATAGATAGATAGATAGATAGATAGATAGATAGATAGATGACATGTTATGCAGAAAACTAATAGGTAGATAAATGATAATGATAAATAAGTAGATAATAATTCTCCACAATAAATACTTTCTTTTAAATACCTTGGAATTTTGAAAATATTCTGATAACTACTCAGATTTTATAAGATATTTTTAGATTAATCAATGTTAAACCATGAGATACTTTAGAAAAACTTAAAGACTTGTTAACATTTGGACAAAGTCTTGGAAACGATGAAATCTCATCCAGAAAAGGAGAGACATTTCAAGAGCGCAAAGGTGTAAAATGGAAGAGATAGGAAAGTGTTTGGGGAAATGGCAAGTGCTTCAAAGTGACTTGGTGAAGCATCTGCCAAGGGAGGAAGGAGCCAGGAAAGAAGAGGGCTCAGAAACACACGGTGGGCTGAGATACAAGACCTCTGGGTGGCCTGGGTCTTAGGATCTGTTGCTTAGCCACGGCGGCAAGTAATAAAATACATTTTGCTCCCCAGCCTTGGTTTGTAAAGCTTTTGAATTCAGGTTGCATGTCCACCTCCTCTGCCAGAAAAGAAGATCCAAAAATCGTCACAGCACCAGGGAGGCACAGTGCTCTCCTCACAGTGCTCTCCTCACAGTGCTCTCCTCACGGTGCTCTCCTCACGGTGCTCTCCTCACGGTGCTCTCCTCACAGTGCTCTCCTCACAGTGCTCTCATGGTGCTCTCATGGTGCTCCCATAGTGCTCTCCTCACAGTTCTCTCCTCACAGTGCTCTCACAGTGCTTTGGAAGGCAGAATCCACAAATCAGAGGAATCATTTTCTCAGACCTGAGAAATGGTTTATAGAATCATTTGCAATCCCAGGTTCTACTGTCCCTAAGACAAGAGCATTCATGTGCCTCTTAAAATAATTATAAGATGTGGTTTGTGATTTAAGTGTCTCCCTAAGCTGTGAATTCATAGCAGGAGAACTCCTTTTATACAACCTGAAGACTACGAGCTTGGAATCGTATTCATAAAGCTATTAAAATGTCAAATAAATTATTAAGACTCTAGAATTGGGGACCATGTGACACAATTTTTATGAAGTTGTTACCCGTTATCAGGTGGAACTTTACGGTGATAATATTGTTTAGAGGAGAGCACAAACACACCTGTAACTATCTGTAACTATCCTGAACCCCTGTTCTGCAAGCAAGCTCAATAACTCACTGGCTTTCCAAAAAACAAAACAAAAAAAGCAAAAGAGTTTTCAGTAATGAGTGAAAATCTCCTCTGTTGTTCATCATACAGTATAAACTGATACTGGTTATTTATGTAAGGTACAAACTCAATAAATAAGCACCTTCTGTACCAATACAAGGCTTTGACTGCATCACCAGCATCTCACTATATAAATAGCAACTCTCCTGTCAGCTGACTGAACAGCGGCATGTAATAACGAGTTAATTCATCTGCCAAGTGGTGGTGGCACAAGACTTTAATTCTAGCACTTGAGAGGCAGAGACAGGCATATATCTGTGAGTTTGAGGCCAGCCTGGTTTACAAGAGCTAGCTCCAGGACAGGCTCCAAAGCTACAAAGAAATCCTGTCTTGAAAAAACAAAACAAAATAAAAAGAGTTAATTTGTCAAGAGAATTTAAAGAATTGCCTGGCATTCAAAGAATATAGGCATTCAGCATGGAGTTATAACTAATCCGGAAGCCTATATCTATATACAAGTTAATTCAGGAAGAAAGAATTTCTCCAACAGCTTCTTCACTTTCAGATATGTAATGTCTGTTTTAGAAAGCATATAGACATGCTTTAACAATGTACATAATTGTAGAGGTTTTTGCCAAGTGATGACAGAAAGCAAAATTGATGAAAAATGTGAAAAATGAAATGCCTAAACCTGGGACATAGTATTCCAGAGAGCCTGTTTCTACGATCAATCGTAAACAACTGATGAACCCAGCTGTATGGAGAGAGTATAAGAGAACCACTGGGAAAAAAAAAAGATAAGGGAAATCATTAGACAACCCTTTTCAAATATAGAAAGCAAATGGAAAAAATCAAAAGAGCTACACAGGAGGCTTCAAAGGAGACGCTTGGCTATGCAAAAGGGCAACACCAGTAGAATGACTCACTTCAGAGATGATCAACCTGGCAGAAGAAAGGGGGAAGCTAAAGAGCAAACAAAGAGGCAATCCACAGGCAGCAAAACAGCTCAACTATCCATGTAGGGATGTCAAAAGAAGAGTGAAGAGGGAGAGAGCTGTATGTACAAGGTATATGCAAAGAGGTCGAAGAGGATAGACTCCATCATAAAACACATCTACAGAGCTATCAGATGGATAACTGCCAGATATCTTCCGCAGACTTAGGTGATTAAAAGATCACTTATTAACAGAACCAGGGGAAGTAAAGCAAAGATGGAGACAATACTTCAACACCCTATACAATGACCTTAATGCTGTCAGAGTAGACTACAATGAAAGGAGAGGAAATCCTAGCGGAGGCCCAGCTAACAGGAGCACAATAGATCAGATCTTCACTTTGAGTTATTTGGCAGAAAAATACAAAGAATTTGGGAAAGATTTACATGTCTGTTACATCTACTTCAGGAAGGCATTCGATAGCATTTGGAGGAAAGAACTTTGGGAAAGAATGAGATTCTACAGGTACTTAGAGAAAATCATAAGAATACTAGAAAATGCCTATGCAGCTCAGATACCTTTGCATCCACATCAAAGTCTGTGGAGAACTAAGTGATGAGTTTAATACAATTGTAGGAGTGTTGCAAGGATGCGTCCTCTCTCCACTGCTATTTAATATATTCCTGGAATTAATAATATCAACAGCCCTGGGAGATGAGGCGATAGGTGTGCAAATAATAGGTGTGCGATCAAAAACTTGTGTTTCGCTGATGATACAGCACTACTTACTGAAAGTCCAAATGAGCTGCAGGTAAATAAAATGGTGGAAGTCAATGAAAACCTTGGTATGAAAGTGAACATCGAGAAGATTGAGATACAGCACATGGGAAGGGCACACAAAGATTTTAACATTGTAATAAAGAGTCAGAACCTCAAACAAACAGTCAACTTTGTTTATCTGGGAGGAAACCTCAGTTCAAAGGATGAAACTATTTCAGATGTCAAGAGGCAGACAGGGATAGCAAGGGCTGCATTCCAGGCACTAGGAAATGTTTGGTCAGCAAGAAACATAATGACAACAAAATTACAAGTATATGAGACACTTGTCTTGAACTGCCTTCTTTACAGCTCCGGAACCTGGACAATGAAACACTCTTCAGAACAAGGGCTGAATGTGTTTGAGATGGTATGTCTCAGGAGGATTCTAGGCATCACATGAAGAGATAGGCTGCACAGTTATGATATTAAGAAACACCTTTATAAACAGAAGGAAGTAAACTACAGGATACGGCAACAGTGCCTGAGATACTTTGGCCATGTTATGAGAATGAATGACAGTAGATACCCTAAGATAGCACTCCTTGGAAGAGTGTACAGAATAAGACAAAGAGGAAGGCCAAAAAAATGCTCGATAGACACCATAAAGCAGGACTGTGGAAGCTTATGTATGACAATAACACAAGCATCTAGGACTGCCCAGGATAGGAACAACTGGAGGACCGCCATAAATGGGTTTCCCATGCATGCTTAAGCATTGCCAGGGCATAAATGAATGATGAATGAAACCTGGGACATAGTGTTCCAGAGACCCTGTCCCTAAAATGCCATCCTGTGATATGCCTGGTTTTCCTTTTTGAAAACCAGTGGGTGCAAAATGGAGTTTGTCAAGGCCAAAGAAGCAGAGTTCTACCAAATTTTCAGTTTCATGCTAGTTCTATAAGAAGAACAGAATAGCACACAGGTGACTCACGCTAGAGCAGCCATATTCCATAAATGAGAAACTGAGAAGTCATTTTAATTTGTACCATGATGTAGTTGTGTAAAATTCAGCTAAATATTTTTTTGAAGTTCCCCTGTTGAATCCAATACCCAGGAACTAATCTGATTTTGCCTTAGGTTTTCATAATAATCCAAAATACTCCATCATATTGAAATAGTTTTCAGGCTTGATATTCATAAACATTTAACATTGCAAATGATCAAAGGAAAACAAATTTTTACATTCTTGGTCTATTTTTAATCTTTAGGCACAAAATTGCAGAATAATTTCAAACCATGAAGTGCCATAAATCTTTAGAATTTATGGTGACCTGTGGTCACTGCTGAAATAAAGATTAATGACCAATATGAGAAAACCATTATACATCAAGCCAGCTATGAGTCCTATAAATAGGACATTCTCTATGGAGTTTTAAACACTATTTTCAACTTGAAAATCAATAAGAATTCTAAGATACCATAATATTGTCTTCTTCATCCTATTCCTCATTCTCCTCAGCAAATCCTAGAAGCCAACCACTTGGGTGATAACCCAACTGTTGTGCTTGGCTGGGATCCCAATGTGTCTATAAATAGTAAAGAAATAAAGAAATGTGAAGTTGCAAAATTGGCCCACAGTTTAACGTGTTTGTAAGGTTTGAAGCATTTTGTATATATGAGAAGATATCAGGGCATTAGCTTTCCAACAGCCTTTGGTTTGGGGGTGAGTTTATGTGGGAGGAGGGGCAGGATCGCCTGTAGCAAAAGCTGGCCTTGAACTCATTATTTAGCTAAGCATGGATTTGAGCCCCTAATCCTCATACCTTCATTCTCCAAGTGTTGGGATTCCAGGCATGGGCCACACACCCAGCTAATCCCAGCATAATAGTTATAACCGTTTTCAATTCCATAAACAGTGATAGTAAACAAATAATACTGTTAAAATATGAAATCAGCTTTTAGTAGAAATTTTTCTGCCAGATGTAGAATTTTAATATCCAGATCCTAAATTCAATGCCCTGGCACCCCTAGTGGCATGCCGGCAGCTGTTCTCTCTGTCTGGCATTAAAGCTGGCCTTGACAGTGGATATTAAGCAGACTCCAATAGAATCACAGAACGAATTTACATTAGAGCAAGGTTTTAACAGAGGAAAATAAAAAGATAAACCATGTCACAATCCATCACAATGCAATCTGGGAATGTAAGAAGCCACTGTGATTCCCAGTTTGGGCCACAAAACATTGAGTAACACTGGGAGTCAGTCTCCTTTTTAAAGAACTTCCTGTTTATTCTCAATAATGCTCTCTCTAATTTAAACAAGACATCAAAATGTTGGTCTTCTTAAAAATGGACATTTAAAATGCAGTACTCTTTATAAGAATTGCAGTTTAAAGTTGGCTGCATCCACATCTATTCAAAGTTGACACACATTTTTGAAAGTGCCTACTATGTGTTGTTACTCTGCTGTCAGTCACGATACAATAAACAAAGAACCATAATCCAAATCTTTACTGTGTGGGCTCTGAAAATGCAGAACCGTAGGGTGCCCACTCTGTGGCTGCTCTGTGTTCATTCTGAACGGCTCCATTGAATTCCCCATTCGAACACTGTTACTGAACAGAGAGTCTGAAATTTGCTGTCCTAGTGAATTTCCCCAAGTAGTAAAGCTTACCCAACAAAACTGTGAAATTGTTTCCCAGTGCACTAATGCACAGCTTTCCGAACCGAGCCATGCAGCCCACGTCTTGTTAAACAGAATGCACCGATCAGTCTTCGCAAATCCCTAAGATCTCCGTTTCATCATTTTGAATGCTGACTTTTCTGCTGTGTTAAAGTTCTGTGATTATCCTCAGCAGCACAAATCATGGACAATAGTATGCAATTTCTGAGCTGCCCCAGCTGCCACACTTGTCAGTATTTTTATCTGGTTTTTGTTATCTCTTCATTCACACTGTCTGCTTCCACATTCTCCCATCTCTGCACCCAATGTTCATTTTCAGTTCCCAAGATTCTCTTGCTCATTGCTTCAGTACTGTGTTTAATCTACTGTATGCAGATTAACTGCACAGCTAAAGTTGTTCCAAATGATGATATAATATGTAACATGTACCAAATACATGCATATATTTTTTAAATTAGAGTAATAAGACTATGAGCAAGAAGACATGAGAAATGTCACTGATTCATTTTTGGCTATTGACTTATATTTGACTTCCGGTTTGCAAATAGTTAGGTTTGACAGTTACGTGACCAGTTCACTAAATTACTTCCTATATGTGTATGTGTATAAGAAACCAAAAGAAAAAGTAGCATCATTGTTGCCAAGGAGAGTTGATTCAGATGCAAATTAGCATACTGTTAAAATTCAATTAGTTTTTATGCCAACAGATATAGCACAATTTCTAATTAGTCTTAATAATAAAAACCTGTATCGGATATTAAGGGCTGAAAGCTGAAAGATCAGGGAAGCAGAGCAGCCAGCCACTGGGTCTTATCTCTACAAAATCCTCAGACTGAATGGGGTATCCTGTCTCTACAAATTCTCAGAATGAATGTCCTCTCTACAAAACCTCAGATTGACTCCTGAGCTCCTGTCTCCTCCTGCCTTCTATCCTTCTGTTCCTCTTTTGGCCCAGTCACATCACATCCAGTCTCCACCTCCCTAAGTGCTGGAATGAAAGGTGTGAGCCGATGTCCTTTGGCTCTGTTTCTCTTTTAAACTGATTCAATCTTGTGTAGACCAGGATGGCCTTGAACTCACAAAGATCCACCTGCTTCTGTTTCCTGAGTCCTGCGATTAAAGGTGTGTACCACCAATGCCTGGCCTCTATGGCTAGCTCTGCACTCTAATCTTAAGGCAAGCTTTATTTGTTAAAGCACAAACAAAATATCACCACAAGGAAATTTTTAAAAATTATAATCATGTAGATATGTAAAGTGATGACATAGTGAAGAGAGGGTTGTCTTTGTAGTAACTTTCAAAAAATTGTGCATGCACACGCAAAACAAAACAGTGCTGCTTACCTCACATCACACACACAAGAGTCTCTACAAAGATCAAAGGTATATTGACCTGATATTACACCTAAAGCAATGCATGGGATCAAAATAAAAACATGCAGAAATGCATGTAAAAAGAGATTAAGTAAGCATTTATTAGATATTTAGATACTAGAAAAAAATCAAAAACTAAAAAAGTAAACACATTATTTAGCTGGACTTAATGATAGCTAAAGAAAAGTTCCTTCTTCAAGAAAACGAAAGACACAAGCGGAAAGATTTAACTGTAAGATATGGTACTTTGCAGACAGTTTGCCTGGATGCCAATAACCAGATGAAAAGATTTTCCACATCATTAGGAATAGGAATGTGAAAACAACAACTGTGTCTACACTTGGATTCTGAAAACCAAATTAAATATTCGGACCCTGGAGGCTGGAGAGAGGGTTCAAACAATTAAGAGGAGCTGTTGCTCTTTCGGGAGACCTACCTGGGTTCAGTTCCCAGCATCCACGTGGAAGCTTCCAACCACTGTAACTTCAGTTTCAGGGAGCTGTCACCCTCTTCTGGCCTCTAAGGGCACTAGGCACAAATGACACACTTATATACATGCAGGCAAAACATTCATACCCATAACATAAAAAGAAAGAAAGAAAACATTCTGATACTTCCAGGAATTTTCATGCTATAAAATAATTAAGTCTTCCAGATATTAGTGTTGAGTATGAAACCTTGCTTAGCAGCTTGACTGATTTTAGATGATTAAATATACAGGAATTTCATAGACAGGTATTTAACAAAGGCAAAAAAACATTATATTCTCACAAAGACCTACCTGTTTCTACAAGCTTTGCACTCATTTTATATTCTACAATCCCAAACAGCAAACAATCCAAAGGTCCATAAACTTCCCAATAGGTATATAGTGGTATATCCATACACTGGACACTGACTCAGCAAACAATATTGAACATGCCACAATTCAGCAGAATATCAAAGACATTTTCCTGAATTAAAGGAGTTATGTCCAACAGGAAGCATAATGTGACTTTAGTTGTAAGAAACTATATAAATATTGACACCACACTGATAGAAAGGCCAGTGGCTGCTGGAATTCAGTGTGGCAGGAAGGGTATGATTATAAGCATGCTGAGGAACTTTCTGGTATAAAGGTTTTATGTTGCAACTTTGGCAGTTGTCACAAGACAAAAGTTACAAGCTAGCACATTTAAAACTGGGAAATTTGGTTCTGAGTAAATTAGAACTTCTTGGAGCTAATATAGAAGAGAATTCACTCCTTGACTGTATGACAGCACCACCATGTGAAGTCAAGTATCTGACTACTGGGGCAACGGTCAATGAGGAATAAACTTCATTTGTTATATGAATAACCAGGAACATAGATTTTTTTCTAGAGTTCTGGGAATGTAAAACAGTCTTATTCTGATCTCTTCTGTAATTGGTGTCTGTCTTGACTTTTAGAACCACGTAGATTGTAGAATCATTGTTGACTGCTGCTGAGACAAATCCCCAGGGAAATAATGTTATAACTAAGACTTCTTTAACCAAATGGCTAAGACTTCTTATCTTTTCTTCACAGCCTCATTACTAACTTTGGAACTTACTGACACTGAACTACAGAACTAGCCAGCATTTTGGTGATAATAAAAAATGGATTGACCTCAATATCTGCTTTTAAGCAATACTCTAAAGCAGGAAATATGTGAAATATTGATAGCCTATGGATTGTCCTAACATAGGTTGCAATGAATAGCATTTTCCTGAATGGTAGTTTTGTGATTTACCAGGTTCAAGAATTGAAATATTGAATGGAGACTTTCTGTTCAATACTAAACATCAATCACCTCTCCTTAATCAGACCTGAAAGAGTTCGCTAAACTTGGTTCTTGTTATAACTAGGCAGATTCATTAAACCTACATTTTTATTAGTACCACAAAAACAATTCATTATGAGGGGTAAAAATTTTGCAACAAATTATAATGCATGGATGATTTTAACCTGGTTTAAGGCATAAAAATTCTTTATTAGGGTACCAAAGAAATAAATGTTTAGTGAAACTTTCGAATGTATCTGCTGGTTTGATTGTGAATATTCCCCCAGGGGATCAGGTGTTTGAACAGACGGCCTCCAGTTGGAGATGCTGGTGTTGGTTTAGGAGATGTAGCCTTCTTGGAGGAAGCATGTCAATGAAGGTGAGCTTTGAGGTTTCAAAAGGCTAATACTATTATTGCCAGATTGTTCTCTGCCTCCTACTTGTGGATCAATGTGTGCGCTCTCAGCTTACTGTTCCAGCTGCCATGCCTGCCTGCTGCCATGCTTCCTCTCCATGATAGTAATGGGTAATTATCCCTCTGAAACTGCAAACACTAATACACCTGTTCTTCTATAAGTTCCATGGTCATGTGTTTGACCCAGCAATGCAAAAGTATCTAATTCAATGATTATAGTAAATAATGAAAACAATCTTCCCTAGACATTGCTAGGAGTCTGGATCAGTTAGTTATTCCTTTATTTCTAACATTTATATTGCTCAAAATTCCATCATTGCCCACCATCATATTTATTCTAATGACCTCTGTGGTGGTTTGAAAGAAAATGGCCCTCAAAGGAAGTGACACTATTAAGAGGTGTGGCTTTATGGAGTAGGTATGGCCTTATTGGAGGAAGTATGTCACTATGGAGGTGGGATTTGGCTTATATACTTAAGCCATGCCAAGTGTGCAGACCAGTTCCTGTTGCCTGTGCAAGATGTAGAATTCTCAGCTACCTTTCCACACCCTGTCTGCCTGCATGTTGCTATATCCCATCATGATGATACCAGACTGAACTTCTGAGCTGTAAGCAACTCAGTTAAATGTTTTCCTTTATAAGAGTTGTTGTGGTCATGGTCTCTCTTCACAGCAAAAGAAACACTCACTAAGACACCTCACATTAGGACTTATTAGAACTTATTGAAGTAGTATTGAACAAGTATTCTTGCATGCTCAAAAATCTATGTGATTTCTAGAAATTCAAAGTCTTCTGAGCATAGACCTATAAAGCTCTACTAATTCTTATTGGATGCTGCATTCAAGATTGTGGACTGTATCCCTAGAGCAGGAGTTCTCAATCCGTGGGGCCGCTCTCTCTTTAGCGATTGAACCACCCTTCCACATGGATCACCTAAGACCATCCTGCATATCATATATTTACATAACAATTCATAACAGTAGCAAAAGTATAATTATGAAGTAGCATGAAAATAATTTTATGGTTGGGGATTACAACAGCATGAGGAACTGTATTAAAGGGTTGAGACATTAGGAAGTTTGAGAACCAACACTCTAGAGTTTGTCAAACATTTCTGTATCTTTATTTCTCTTCCGCAGTGTCTTCTTTCTCTTCAACCAGTATTATCCTAGCTTTGGTCAGGAGAAGAAAAGCAATTTTCTGAATTTGCATTCAAACATTCTTTTCTCTTCTACCCACTCCCATCTTAGACAACATTTATGAATACCTAGAAAACGCTTAATGCTTCATCCTCAGGAACCAAGCAGAGAAAGTAGTCCAGTCACATACCTATAAGAGTTTTGATTTTTAACCCAAATATGTTTCCCAATCACCTTTTCATCTCAGCCACTGGCTAGGCACAGGTGTCATCCAGCTCAAGGTGGAGTAATGGAATGAGGCCTATGAACCTGTTCTCAGCTCTCTGTTATCATCTGAGCTCTCACTAAAACACAATTTGCAGACCTATTGAACAAAAAAAGGATTAAAAGGTTGCCGTGATTCAGCTAAAATCTACTTATAACCAAATGTAATAGACAATGGTGAAATTTTTCAGAATAATAATAATTTGCCAATATTTAAAAGGCAAAGCCTTACTTATGAAATTAAAACAAATGTAAATGACTACACAGAGAAGATAAGATACACGTTTTAGTGAGAGGGAATCATAAAACGGAGGAAAATGTTATGAGATAACTGATCGTTTATGGACAAAAGGATATGGTTGATAACATTGTTATCACATAACTGGAGCACAGAGGAAAGGGAATTTTGTCAAGCACTGCTTACTCCTGTGCACTATGGCAACTACAGAGGGTTGGAGTCAATGAAGGAAGATGGAGATCTGCCTATTTTATAGATCATCCAAAAGTCTTTTAGTAAAATGCATAGTCTATACTTTCTATTTACAATGATCCCCAAAGGCACTTAACCAAAAGGTTTGCTCACCAGCCAGTGGCACTATTGGTAGTTGGTAGAAACTTTAGAAGGTGGCAATCCAGTGGCATGAAGCTGTATCATTGTAGCCATGACCTGAAAAGAAGCATCTCCCGCTGTCTTTGCTTCCTGGATGCTCCAAGGTAAGCAGCCTTTTCTGCCATGTACTCCTACCATAATACACTGTGTGACTATGATTTTACAGCAACATGATCAAGTGACCATAGACTAAGATCTCTGAACCCATGACTCAAAATAAAATTTCCCTCTTTAGGAGTTAATTGTTTCAGGTATTTTTTGCCATATCAATGGAAAGTCAACTCACTCAGTGAATGTTAGTATTGTATGTTTTATGTCTGAGTATGAGATTACTTATCCCCATCCTGCCACCTTGTTTCAAGAGAATTACTGAAATGAGGACAGAATTTGCTCACATTTACCAATAAGCATCATACACTCAACCAGTGTGTGCTCACCAGATCTACAGGCCCAGAAATATTAAAATGTTGGTATATTTTATACTCAGTGCTAGTGTCAGTGTTTTGCCCACCCCATTTATGTATTTTTCATTTGAATAAATGTTTATAAGCTTGGTGTTCTGTAGATTCCTAAGAGACATCCATCAGCAAATGTCCTTCCTTACCTGTAGGGACAAAACAGCATCAATACTTGGGTGAATCCCATAGCATCTCTGCTCACACATTCCAGCATTTGAGAGGACCCACATCATCAGAGGGCTTATAAGGGTTTAAGTGTAATAACCCTGCATTTTTCAGCTGCTAGTGATAAGCTAGTAGTATTTTTATTATTGTTTCATGGATTAGTGAGGTCTAAATAAAATAAATGCTTCAATATGCTTACCCAAGAGTAAAGAACATAGTAAGCAGTGTGTGTCAGCTGTGTCTACACCTTCTGTTACTACTCTTGTTCTTCCCTTCATCACTGTCAGTAGACACCATCACCCAGTGTTTATTCTGTCTCAGTCTCATACACAAGATGAGCTTTTCCATTAACACTTTGTCCCATTGCTTTAAAATGACTCACTGCACAAAGCAATTGTGCTACTTTTGATAAGAAGAATGGTGTGGGATATTCAGCATTCCATTGAATAGTTTTCAAAGTTTTATTATGCTCCAGAGGAGAACATATTATCAATCAATGAGATTCAGTGTAGCCACTCATAGTCCTGTACAATGATGCACAAAACTGATTCAATCTTACAAAAACAAAATGTATTACAGAGTTTCAGTTTCTTATCGATGGTATGGAAAGCAGAAACACATCAAGACTACAAAATGCAGGTACAGAAACCACCACAAAACACAACCACAAAACACAACCAAAAGGCAAGCCACCAAACAGCTACAAAGCACACAAACAAACATAAGCACAAAACACAGTCAAAAACAGTACTATAAAATACAAGTATAAAGTACAGCTACAAAGTACAGGTACAAAAAAGAATTCTCTGACTGACATAACTCCACAGTTAAAGGACTTACCACACAAACTTGGGCACCAGAGCTTGGATTGTCAGAACCCAGGGAAAGCTGAGTGAGTATCTGCAATTCCAGCCTTATCAAAGGCAGAGGCAAGGGAGACTATGTTTCTAATAGTGAGCTATGGATCTGAGAGATCATGCATCCATGGACAAAGTGGAAGAGTCATTCCATCAAGAAAGATTACTGAGGTCAGCCTCTCACCTCCACATGCATCGCTTGTGCACACACATACATGCTCTCACACACGGGAACACACCCATCATATACATATACACATTAAAAGAGAAAGAAGCGCTTGTTTATCTGTTAATGGAAAGATAGAGTTTTTAACTTTCTTGAATCATTTCCTTAGTCTAAAAATAGATGAGAACTTGTCTAGCATGAGTTTCTGTTCATACTTTTTGAAAATTTGCATATATTTTTTTACCCCTTTAATGTGTTTAAAATAGAAGCTTAAAGATGCAGACATGTGTCATCTGATTAATGGCATCATTCCCAACTTTCATGGATCTTTCTTGTACTATATTGGCTTCTTTACAAGAAAGATGTTAATAATTTGGAGGATTTTCCATAAAATTCCCTCATTTCCAACAGTATGCAACAATGACGTGTTTTTCAAAAACACAGAAACATTGCAGCAGCATTTTGAGAGTTCTGAAATAATTTCTGAAGTGCAGATGGGAGAGCACTTCACAGTTGCAAAGGACCTAAAGGGAGAGGACTAAAGAACCTGTACATATATGTTGTATTTCCTTATCTCTTGGATGTGTAACACCTCACCTTCAAAACTCACCAATGGGACCAGGTCACTGTACACAATTTGGCTGTGGTTTTGAAACCAAGAGTTCCATGGTAGAGTAGAAAGATCCTGTGAAATAAAACCACGTTACATGGGCTCAACTCTGACCTTGTGAAAGAAGACAAGATAGCAATTGCCTGGTGCTTGGCATAAGGCACACAGGAATATGTGCCAATTAAATGCCCAATACAAAGAAGTCTGTTATTTAGATGCTCATTCTCCTTTTGTTGGAACACAGTTCAAGAATAGAGTTTTGGGAGAGGAATTCTGAGTGCTTGTCAGAAAGCACTTTAAAAACATGGATTGTTCTTGGAATGTGTTTTTCTGCTCCTTCCAAGTGTATCAAATAGGATTAAGTTTACTTCAGATTATCCATTATAACTGGCTATTATTTTTTGTTTATATGCCTCTATGAAGAAACAAATTTTTATAGTGTGCAGCTTGCCCTCCACATTGCTTATTCTTTGATTGTATGTTTTACTCATGTGATTCTTCTTGACCCTCAGCCTAGAAACTGTCTGATGTTCTGAATAAAGTTGTATATTTCATGAGAATTTAGTCTGCCTCATTTTTAGGGTCCCATCTCTGGGGTTCCACCATATTTACAGTGATAAACAGTCTTTCATCAATAAGATACACATCTTTTGCCCTCTATTCCGAGATCATTCAAACTAGGTTTTGAATTCTGTGATCTAGCTCCACGCTTACAACCTTATGATCACGTCTAGCCTTGTCATTACTCTTAACTGAACCCATTTTCTCACTGAATAAAATCACACTTTCCAGTCTTCCTTGATGTAAAACAGATATACTCCTCATAGATATATCACGTTCTATGGCTTCCTCCTCCTGGAATCATGGGTGTGAAAGTAGGAAGATGCTGTTTACTATTCTCTGTTGCTGCTGTCACTGCTGCTAAAATAAGTCTCTTTCCTCCAAAACTAGACTATATAAAATATAGTTTGTAGACTATAATTCTGAGTGTCAGTATCATACCTGTGAACAAGATAGAGCATGGGTAGGGATGTAGTCATAGTTCAAAAAATTCTTGCTGAAAGCAATATGATTCTGTACTTCTATCAACAAGCAAATATCTGGAGGCATTAGACCCACAAAGAATTGGATAAAATTCCAAGTAGTCAAAAAGTGTCTTAATCACATAAATAGTATCACAATACCAATTATCTTTGAGTTATCTTGTTGTGAAAAGACATCAGGACCAAGGCAGCTCTTATGAAGGAATGCATTTAATTGGGTCTTGATTACAGTTTTGGAGGCTTGGTCCCTTATCATTGTGGTGGGGAGACATGGCAGCAGATAGGTGGTCATGGTATAGAGGAGTATTTGAGAATTTTACATTCTGATTCTCAGGCAGAAAGAGAAAGAGACACACACAGAGATACAGAGAGGTAGGGAGAAGGACATACATGTAGAGAGACAAAGAAAGACAAAAATAGAGGCAGAGAGAGAGGGGAGAGAGAAAGAGAAAGATAGTGGATCTAATGTGGAATTTTTGAAACATGAAAGCCCGCCTCCAGTGACACAGTTCTTCCAACATTGCTACACTTTCTCTAAAAAGGCCACACCTGTTAATCTTTTTCAACAATTCTACTCTCTGGAGCCTAGGCATGCAAATATGTGAGCCTATGGGGGCCATTCTCATTCAAACCACCATGCCAATGAATAATTTACTATTAAGTATTTATAAAACACTTCAAATATATCATATATTTGATATAGAAATATATCAAAAAATCATTCAATTTAATGTAATAATATTGGATATTTGTATCAGATATCTAAACTCCTTTAGCCAATAACAAAACTTCAAATAAACTCCATTCTTTCATTATGAATATATTGTGTTCTTACTATGAAAAATTTAGAAATTACAAAGCACATAATCACCAAGACTCTAATATTTTCCAGGATTTCTAGTGATTTCTCTCTGTGTGCATATGAATGTGTTTGTGTGTTTGTGTGTATGTGTGTGCGAACAGACCCATAAATAAGATTATAATTATACACACACAACACACACAGCTCAGTTGTCAGTCTTTGCCTTCAGCCATGACGCTTTGCAGTGCTTTTATTTTTCTCTTCATACAAATTAGTAGTCTAATAGAAGGATTATTAAAGGCACTTGGCATTTCAAGTACTCCTGAATACTCCAACTTTACCTAACAACTATTCTACCATTTATTTCCAAAACTTTTATGAGACCAAGCACACGTCAGAAAGGACTTTTTGTGTAGCTCATCAATAACCAGCCATTAAATGTAGCTGTTTTCTTCTGTTCACTTTTGTGTCTTGCAGTTTATATTGGCGGTCTGAAGAAGCTGAAAAGAAAATTGTGGAAAGTTGGAGTGCAATCATTTAGAATGGTTGGGAGGAGGCCTGGCAATGTAGAAAGTCAGCAAGGAATACAACAGCGAGCCATGGAGAATTGGCGTTCAGGAGTCTATGCTCTGATGGTCCCCACACACCATCCCTGGGGGCAAATATGGACAAGTCAGCTGAGCATTCCAGCCTCTCTTCCCTTGTCCATTCCAGGAACACATAGTAGATCCTTCCTGCTGGACTGCTGACAGGTTTAAGCGGTCATTCTGTATAGTCCTCAGAAAAGTGGTCACTGAATAACTAAATACGAGAAATTACAGACTCATGTAGGCTCATACTGGTTTTCTCATTCTAGAACTTAAAATGCATGCAAATTTCAAAGGAAAGAAATAGATAAAGAGGAGCCCTACATTGGTCATCTTTAAAGTCACCTTCCCCATCACTCCCTTTTCCCATTCTTTTTTTAAAATTCTTTTTCTATCCAGTAAGCAAAATAGCTCAGTGCCTACAACCCTGGGAAGAGGCACCAGTTGAGGAAGCCTTCTATGGATTGTAAAGAAGCCTTTTCAAGTTCTAATTAAACCAAATAAAATCAAAACACAGATTTAAGAGTCTCAAGAAAAATGTCCTCTGAGAGGGTTGAGGTTCTGTTCTGAGACCAGGAAACTTTCATAGGTTCTGAGGGAGGAAGTTTCACCCCTCACCAGCTGAGTGACTAGACACGCCACTTACCATGTTTGAAAGTGACATTAACAGGACCTGTTTTAAAAGTTGGAAGAAATAAGCACCAGTTGTTTGGCATTTGTAATATACGATAGGCTTATAAGTGCAGAATGTTTTGAATTATCTTAATTGGAGATCCCTGAGCTGAGCATGTCTCCTGTTTTTATCACCTGCCTCATGAACATTACAACGAAGGATAAAATTTTAATCCTAGCTCAATTGACCTTCCTCTGGGTAGTAATAAAGCAGATATAATCAATCAAACTCCACCATTGTTATCTCTAACATTCTTCCTACTACTACTAAGCATTGCATTGCTGGCACCAGACTCTGTGACTTAGTGTAAAATGCTGTACTCGTTTGCTGAGACAGCTACAACCTAATGATGCATTGTGAATTGCATGACAAGACATTTATTGCTCGCAAATGTCAAGACTGGAAACTCTGGGGTCAAAGTGCAGAACTATCTGTGAATGACGAAGAATCTACCCATCTTCTCACCGTCGTCACATAGCAGAGGAGAGTCCTGGGTGGGCCGGTATCTTCCCTTTCTTATGGGGACACAAGTACCATCATGGGGTACACTTAACAACTCCATTTTAACCTAACTAGCTACTCTCAAGGGCACCATGTAGAAACTGTATCACGTAGTAAGCTACAGCTTCAACATATGAAGTCTGGAGGGGACACAATTCATTCCATAGCAAATACTCAAATATTTTATATAAAGTTTTTTAATATCAAGTAAGCTATGCATTCTGTGACTTTAATATTAAGTGTTCTAATAGTTTGGATCTGTAGCTAGATTTTTCTTATATTTTAAAAAATCTTCATAGAACACACTCCTCCTTTTTTATTAAAATATGAGTACTAATAAAAATCTGGAACAACATGTCATCTGATTTACTGCATTCTGGTTCAAGTGTTGAAAGAACTCTTGAGACAACCTGCCAGGTTCTGTTAGGTCACACCCAGAGCTTCACAGCCTAAGACAAATGCAGGCTGAAGTTTTGACTCATAGGCATGTGGTCTGGCTCAACTCTCTTCTACGTGTATCTGAAAAGACCCACCCACATAAGCTCTCACACATATGCACACACATACACACAGCCAGAGCCAAGAATCACAGAAGCGTCTTCGGAGAATGAAGTCAAAAACCAGAAATGGAATTTCTTGTGCTTCAAATTTCCCCCATCCCTTAGAGAAGCGACTTGGTATTTCCTTTGTGGTTTGCATTTCAAGAATGTCTTCAATTCAGCAGTAAATTTCTTTCTGCATTATCTCATGACTCTATTGCCTCTTATAAACTGGTGTATTAATAGATGGTCTCTGGACACTAGAAGTTTGGTAGACAAATACCGTAGATGACTGGGAGATGTGACATGGGGGAAAAATAGGTGTATACCAGTCAGCAACAATAAGGCTGTGCAGCATTTCTGTCTTTCCTTTTGTCTTTGACCTCTCAGATGCAATAATGACTTGCTTGTCTTATGAGCCTCAGGATATCATCATAGCTGCTCAGCATGCGGCTGGGCAGATGAGCCCCATAGTCTAGCTACCCCAACTCTCCTCCATAGCTCACACTAATCAAAACAACTGATCCTGCCTGCCTAAAGACAGACAGCAAAGGACCTATTAAATCTGATGTTAAAGTGTGATTTACTGACAGCATCCCATCCCCACTGACCTTCTGCTCTTAACTATGTTCTATGCAAATACGATGACAAGGATTGGGATTTGAATTTGCTCCCAGAATGATGTGAACCTTCTCCTTCACGTGGTGAGAAAAAGTATTCACAATGCAGGAAAAGTGATTCCTGGATGCTGCTTCCACTTTGTTTCTCAGAATCAGGAAGGTCACCTTTTTTGCAGGACAGGTGTTTCTTCTTCTTGATGCACTTCCTTCTACTGTGAAGGAAGTAATCTCGCACTTCTTAATACATGACCTCAGAATCTGCTTTGGAATGCAACTGGTGGCAATTCTCCCTGCAGTATCCCTGGGCATAAGTTAAGTTTGATTAGAGGTCGAATAATGTGTGAGAAACATACAAAGGCAGTGGCAAAATGTGGTTTGGATCATCTGAGACGCTATTTCCCTCAGAGCAGATGTTAAGTTTATGACTTATGGCAATAAGGATTCTAAAAGAAATCTTAAAATGATCTTTACCTAAAATGGAAAGTAAAGCAAATTCAAATGCCATGAATGTCTAAATATTTATAAAGAAACCAGCTTATACGACAGTTGTAACAACTCTCCTTAGAAACCTTCACAACACCACATCTTGCTCATAAGCGCTTGAAGCTATTAATTTAATTGACCTTTTTTTAACCAGAGCTTAAATACAATAGCATGCAGGTAATAAGTCCACTTAACCAACTCTGTTTAGAGACAGATGCTTCTTCTGATTCTCTTGATTCTATTTCTTGATGAATCATGAACATTCTCTGGCTTTAACCATTGCCTTATTGAACTCTATCATGCTCTTCAATGGCTTCCATCAAGTAGAGAAGGCTTTTTAAAAATTATTTTCATTGATCTATATATTTTTCTCTGCTCCCCTCCCTACCTCTCCCCTACCCTTTTACCCTCTACCATAATCCCCATGCTAGCAATTTACTCAGGAGATCTTGTCTTTTTCTACTTCCCATGTA
>LOJH01019285.1:24640-39650 GCA_001685095.1 Ellobius talpinus | reverse complement strand
TCTATTTCCTCTATTGTATCTTCAGCACTTGAGATTTTCTCTTCCATCTCTTGTCTTCTGCTGTTTATGTTTGCATTTGTGGTTCCTGATCATTTTCTTAAGATTTCTGTTTCTATAATTCCCTTAGTTTGTGTTTTCTTTATTGTTTCTTTTCTTTATTGTCAGTTTTCAAGTCTTGAATGGTTTCTTTTATATGTTTGATTGCTTTTTCTTGGTTTTCTTTAAGGGATTCACTAATGTCTTCCAATTTTTTTGTTTGTCTTTTCCACCATTTCTTTGAGGGAGTCTCTCATTTCCTCTTTAAGAGTCTCAAACATTCTCTTGATATTATTTTTCAGGTCATTCTTTTCTGTTTCATCTATATTTGGTTGTTTCAAGTCTTGCTGTTGTAGGGTATCTAGATTTTGCTGGTGTCATCTTGCTCTTTGTGGTGTTGCTTGTGTTCTTACCTGTCTACTCATTTTTTCCTCTAATTGGTGTGGTTTGGGCTGTTTGTGACTCTGATGATTAATCTTCTCAGTGACAGTGGATCCAAGGCTCAGATGGTTGTTCCTCATGGTACAGTCAGTACCATGGTTCTAGTTATCCCGTTGGTCACTCCATGTTCCTGGAGGTCACTCAGTGCTCTCAGGGTTTGCTCTGCTCGCATGGAGTTTGCTATCTTAGGCCTGCTCTGGTATAGGTTGCTGGAGTTTGCTATCTTAGGCCTGCTCTGGTATAGGTTGCTGGCTCAGACCTGTTTCTGTAAATGTCCCTGGTCTGGATCTGTTCCTGCGGAGGTCCCTGGCTTGGAGTTGGTCCTGCAAAGGTCTCTGGCTGTGATCTTCTCCCTGTGAGGTCCCAGATTCAGATGAGCCCAGACCTGCAGAAGATCTGGCTCAGGCCTATTCCCTCAGAGATCCCAGACTCATGCCCAGACCCACAGAGGTCCTGACTCAGGCCTAGTTCCATGGAGATCCCAGACTCATGTCCAGACCCGCAGGGGTCCTGGCTCAGGTCTATTCCCTCAAAGATCCCAGATTCACACCTAGACCCACAGCAATCTCTGGCTCTGGACCACTCACTCAGCAGTTACTCACCTGTACCTGCTCCTGTGGACTTTACTGTCTCAGGTCTTCTCTGGCTTAGGTTACTGGCTCAGTCCTACTTCTTTGGAATTTGTTGCCTTAAGTCTGCTCTGGCCCAGGTCACTGGCTCAGTCCTGCTCCTGTGGAGTTCGCTGTCTCAGGCCTGCTCTGGCCCAAAACTCTTATAATTATCTCAAAGGCCTTCATCAGTGTCCCCATGACAACCTTTCTGACTTGATTTCTAGCTGTTCTTTACGGCTGCAACTTCACTTTAGCCAGTTCTTTGCAGTACTGAGTCTCAATCCTTTCTCTCTGGCCTGTTCCTCTGCACTGACAGATGGTCTGGTCTTCCTCTGTCGGTGAAGCCTGTCTGGCTGCTTCACAGTGCTTTGCCCACCTTCTCCAGCTTGTCTCTTCTGTTCTTTTGCCTTGATTCTTTTATTCTTCTCCAAGGTACATTTGACATATAATACATTTTTGCTATTTAGTTGTTCTCTCTCTGTCTCTGTCTCTGTCTCTCTCCCTCTCTCCTTCTTTCTCTTCCCCCTCACTTTCCTAAAGGTTATCTAATTGTTAATTGTAGCATCCCAGAAGTTCCTATTTTGTCCTGATCTCGTCACCTGGCTGACTGGCTTCAATGCCAATCATTCTCTGTTTGGCTCATTACCAGGAACATCAATCATTTTCCATTATCACTTATGAAGTAATTATCTTGCTAGGTCAAAAAGGGTGAGCAAAGACCAGGCAAAGCAATGATTCCGCTTAGGACCATTCTCTGTCACCTATGCACCGTCTATTAAGTGCATCTCGCATCTGGGTGTCCCCATTGACTACATTACTCTCAAATGCTTTCTGAGGATCCCTGTTTGTGGATGTAGTCCCTACCATCAAGGCTTTGAGAGATGTAAGGACAGAAAGGGGTTCTCAACCTACTAGCAGTCTCTCAATCTGCTCCTGAGGAAAGACCACAGCCTCACAAGGTGATCCTCCCAAAAGGCACATTTGAACATGGCAGGCTCTTCACAGTAACATACTGGAATCACACTGACACTGTGTGTGTGTCTTAAAGACCGTAAGATAGTAGAAACAGATTGTTCTATTTTTATAAAATCTGAAGATGAAGTACACAAAAATATCATACATAAAATATATAGTGGAGTCTATAAAACATAAAATATATAAAATACATCATTGTAGATATAATTGAAGATTGAAGATACTTCCCCAAATCACCTTCAGGGCAGTTATTAGCCAAATATAATATTGTATATTGATTGTTTCATCCTTTTTTGGTGTCTTTAAGTTCCTGTTTTGTGGAATTATTTTGCCTGGTACATTTTAAGTCTTTCAAGTGCACATAGTACTGTGCCATTCCTAGGTTTAAATTTCTTTGCCTGAAAAAACAACAATGGTACACATGCACTCAGTCAGAGAATAGCATTCATGCTTCCCCTCCAAGAAGCTCCAACTGGTGCTGGGTGGCAGGAGGATCATGTGTCTGTCTCTTTTTCTGCTAATATCCTGGTCTTCTCCTTCCTTAGTGACCACTTGAAGCCCAGGTGACACAGGTGGTAAGATAACATGTGCTGGACCACAGAGAAAGACCATTAAATGTTGTTCTCCCTCATCTAGTTTTCTGGAGATTTTGCTCAACACGTAAGTATTATGAATAGCTCACCATTTTTCATCTTTGCATCCAGAAGGAACTGTTGTTGCACACAAGTCACTGACTTCTGAAACAGAGGGTCAGAGGCCATTTGGACTAGTAGTTCTCAACCTGTGAGTCACGACCCTCACTGCAGTCACCTGTCTTATATCCTACATGTCAGATATTTGCATTTTGATTCATAAGAGTAGAAAAATTACAGTTATGAAGTAGCAATAAAATAATTTTATAGTTGGGGGTCATCACAGCATAAGGAATTGTATTGAAGGGTCACAGCATTAGAAAGGTTGAGAATAGCTGATTGAGACAATCATGTGGCTTCCTGTTCCTTCTGTGATGTCAGTGTCTCTGTTCTTCAGTTCTCCACTCCTCCACTCCTGGACTTGTTGCTCTTTCTCCCCATCAGTTAAAAGTCAGCACAGTTGCATTCTTCTAGAATGTTCTGCAACTTATAGCTGCATCTTGGTAAGAGCCTGTGGTGGTTTGAGTAAGAATGGCACCCATACACTCATATTTGAATGCCTAGGGAGTGGCATTAGGAGATATGGCCTTGTTGGAGAGAGTATGCCTCTGTGATGTGCTTTGAGGTTTCAGATGCCCAAGCTATGCCCAGTGTCACTCCTTCCTGCTGTCTGCCAATCAAGATGTAGCACTCTGAGCTACCTCTCCAGCACTTTGTCTACCTGCATGCTGCCGTGCTTCTCACCATGATGATGACGGCCCAAACCTCTGAAACTGTAAGTCAGCCCCAGTTAAATGTTTTCCTTTTTAAGAGTTGCTCTTGTCATGGTGTCTCTTCACAGCAAGCAAAACCCTAACTAAGACAGAGCCTGTTCAAATAATTTTATCGGTAGCCCATCTTCATTTCCACGCTGGTTAATTAATTTATATTTCTTATAGAGATTTCTTATATCTGCTTCAGCTGGTGTTTGACTCCTTGGCCATCAAGGTTATGTTTTGACCATTTACCCTCATTATCTAAACTTGGCCTAAAGAGATACTCAATAAATGATGATTAAGTAAGTGGAAAAGTGGGTGGATGGTGAAGAATGGAGGTAATATATGCTCAAATCCAAAAGAAGCCAGGATAGAAAAGCAATTGAATTCAATATAGCATACTGTCCACATCCTGAATGAAACCTGAAGGACCCAGTGAGAGGACCTTAAAAGGCCTCCTCCAGCTCCTAGCTCTCTTGCTGTTGGTCCTGCTCATACAGTCTGAACTTTCATCACAGTTCTCTGTGAAGGACGATCTTGTGTGGGGGAATGGGAGTGTTCCTAGAAAAAAAAATGAGACCTATTCTTATGCTTTGCATTCCTACCACAGAATTATCAACTAGAGACTTTACCAGGGGTGGGGGGGAAGTCATCTCCCACTCCTTTCTCTGACCAATATCATCCTGAAGTTATTGTCACTAGTACACAGTCCCCACAACAATCCCCCATCTAGTGATGCCAAGATTAGCACCTACAAATCCAAAATAGCAGCTGACACAACGTTCTATTTGCAGAAGGGCACATGGGATGTGTTAACAACACGCTGGTGAGCTCGCTGGCTGCTGAGAACAGACCGCAGCAAAGCTCTGCCGGGGCAGGCAACCTTGATCTTTATCTACAGATAACTCCATGGGTTCTTATAAGGGAATTCCAGAACTTTCTTTTGATAAAGCCTCAAAACCACCAGGTCTGCTGCTGCCAAAACTAAAAATAGCTTCGTCTAGTCAAGGAAAGGCGGTTGATCTGGAAATTGGAAAGTGTGGGGCTCTCATTTAACACTAACTGATTTGGTGTCCATGGACAAGGCATTCTCCTAATGTCCCTTTTGATCTTGGGGAAGGTAGATACCCCCCTCCCCCAGGAAACAAGGACAGGATTCTGAAGATATTTGTTGAGACTTTTTCCACAATCTTAGGGAAGGAAGGAAGGGAAAATAGTCAGAGTGGAAAAGGTCCCCATTTTTTCTTTTAGTAGAAGATAAAAGAACCACCATTCAGGCTTTTCAAGGCCTGAGTGACCCTGTGGTGAGGTGGAGGTGCCCTTTACTCTAATGCCTTCTAGCTTACTGTGAAATACTCCTCTATGCTCGCTCACTCCATAACTGCCCTACCTAAGATCCATGACATCCCTAATCAACAGCTAGGACAGAGGATGGCCTGGGAGGGGCCAGTAAGAGAAATGGCTGACCTCAGCCAACAGGAGTTACCCCAAGCCCAGGATAAATAAACATGACTGCTTTTCTTCTTTAGGAAGTGTCTTTCTATTCTTTTTTAAACTTCAAGATATTGCATAATTAAGTTGTCTTTACCAAGCATGGACTTTATATCTGTCAGTGAATATTGATGTTTTGTTTATATTATTTACTACCACTAATAACTCAGTGAAAGAAGCACCATTATTCCCATTTTACAGGTAATAAAACTGACATTAGAAAAGATTAAGCTTTGGGTCAAGCTCTTAGAACTGCTACAAACAGGGCTAAGAACTCTGTTAAATTTCATACAAAAAACCTATGGATGCACGTGTATACACACACACACATATATATATATATAATCATTTGCCAAAGAAACAGTAACAGATAAGAGAAAAATTAGAAGCACAGAAGCACAGAGTTAATGAAAAAAAGAAGTTCATAGGTCTCAGATAAACACACCCCAATTCCAACTGTTAAGCCTTGTAGACCATATATACTGACTAGAGGGCATGGAGAAGAGGTCCCAGGCTAAATAACAAGTGTATAACTGGCTGATAGCTAAGAAAGAGTATGTTAAGTCCTACTGGAAGCAAATGTGAGCAATTTGAGTTTGATAAAGCACTCAATATCTGAAGCCAGAATGCATATATGTATGAGTACATGTGATGTGTAATGATATTATTATTAACGTTATGAGCACCATTGTTCCTCCTCAGAGTCTGGTCACCCTCTCTTTCAGCAGAAATCTTTTCAAGAACCATCTAACTTCAACACAAACTTAATTTAATAAATTAACCAATTTATATGGAGAAAAAACATAACAAATCAGTTTAACCGTTTCTTGTATTGTTAAATTTTTAAACAAAAACAAGACAGATATTGTGGGATCTATGATAACTCTTTCTGCTTCTTCCGACATTGGCTCTTTCGTGTTATTATTTATTTTATTGTTTAAAATCAAGAACCTCACGGTAACCAAGCACATGCTCACTGCCCAGCGCACACAGAAGGCAATACTACTACACTGGAGGTATTTATTTCGTTATTGTTTATTCATTCCACCAAAAGAACTTTATTGACAATAGATTAATAAGGAGACAGGGGCTGCTCAGGTCGGCCTCACATATTGGCAGGTGGCACCAGGATTCAAGTGGCCTAGGCAGGAGATATAGGAGTGTCAGGATAGGCCACGCCTAGCACACAGGCCCAGGTAGAACTTGGATGTCATTCTAGTTTAAGATGCTGCTTCTGGAAGAACCGTTCACTTCTTATCCACGTCCAGAGGTCAGCAGGTCCCATTCTTCCTCAGTTCTGTTCCCTGGAGAATGTTGCTTCTAACGGTTCCCAGTGCTATTTCAGGTCAGGTCACACCATAGGATTCTGCATCTGCCTCCTGAAAACAGTCTGAACAATTTGGGGAACACAGAAATTAACCTTCAATGGTGTGGCTTCATTACTAATAGGTTGACCTAAACTAAGCTATAGTGCCAGACCAGGCTACCATTGCCAAATGCAAACAATCAGCATCCACTCACCCAGACAATTATCAGTGTGAAATCAAATGAGATAGCTCATGCAAACTGTTGGAACATAGAAAGCAACTCAAAAAAGACAGAGCCCACTTCCTCTGTGTCCCAGCTCTGTCTTTATCTTATCAGTTTCAGTGTGTTACACAGACCTGAACCAGAGCTTTAGACCAAGAAGGCTTACCTTCAATTCAGCTTTCTACCTTGGGTGGCCTTGGGGAATCTCCGTTCTTCTTACACAACAAGGAAGTAAGAGCCCTACTATGCAGGAATGCTGTCGTGTTTACAAATAGCATAAGGAAAGTAGCTGGCACATGGAAGAGGAGAAATGGTTGTTTTGTGTATCTTTAGATGCAACAATCCATCCTGTGGAACGGGGCTCATAACAATGTTCAGAGAGTTGACTTATTGCGTGATCGTGATTCCCAATTCCTAGAAACTGGCCTGGGTATCCTTGTATGGTTATTTTCCCTTCTGGCCATTTTAAAGCCACATTGGGGGCCTTCCAGAGACACCTAAAGCTCTGGCCTGAAGCCCATAGGCACAAAGGCACCTATTAGCTGCAGTAGGTTCCGATCAAGGGCATTCCTGTGCACAGCTGTAGCCCAAGTCCTATGGCAATCTTGGAAAGGTTACACGATTCAGACAGATGTAGTAGGCATGAGATTACAGCCAAGAGGAAGAGGTCAGGGCTACGGGCTGTGGGCTGCATATCTGACAGGCACATACACTGCAAGCCTTGTTCTGTGGTCCCTCACAAAGCACCTCTTTAGGAAAAAACAAGATGTTCTTTGTAAATAAAAGTTCATGCATTTCAATAATGAAGTCATTTTCTAGCACTGTAGTGAAAGATATTCTCTCCAGCCCTCCGGGTGAGGACCGGCAGAGGAAGAGGAGTGGCCAGTGAACCTCGATAGAAGAGAGCCACCGACTATCTCTAGAAGAGAGGAGAACTTGTCCAGAAATGCTGCTGGTTCCTGAGGTCATCTACCTCAGGCTCCCTCCCACCCCTGGAATCCCTTTTCCGCCCACTTTCCTGTACACTAGAGGTGGGGGCACATACAAATCTATATAAATATAGATCAGACATCCGGCGCCTTGGCTACGTAAATAAGGGATGTGGGGAAGCAATCGGGAACGCTGAATCTTAAGTCCTTGGAGGTGCTCCAAACTGCGAGGGGGGAGGGGAAGCGGGCGACAAGGAAAGGCCTGACCTCAGGGTCTGAAAGCCAACTTGGAGTGGGAGGGCCTGGAAGGGGAAGGTGGAAAGGGAGTGGTGAGAATGAGTGTGGGAAGGAAGCCAGAGCTGCGCCGCCGTCCTCGGTCCCAGCTGCCAGGGAGAGGAGGTGGCCAGGCGCACTCGCCCGGCTCCTGCCAGTCCCGCTCTGCTGCTGTTTGATGCTCCCCTGGCGCCTGTAGGTCCCAGAGCCCAAGCCTTAGGAGCGCCAGAGACGAGAGACAAACTGAGACGGTGGGTGGGAGCGGAAAGGCAAGCAGCAGAGGGACCACGTTGACTCTCACTTTCTACTTCTAAAAGCAACAACAAAGTTGTACCTTGGGTTCCTGGATCTAAATACCGCCAAAGAAGATAAAACACCAGCCATTGCTGCACCTCTGGGGGTGCCCACTAAGAGCCCCAGACCCTTCGCTCTAGGAAGGGCTTGTCGAATACCAGCGGAGAGATGGCTTGGAGCACAGCCTGGTGCTCAGTCTTGCCCCTGTGGCTCCTCTGTGGTGCTGCCTGCTCCCGCGCGGCGTCTGGGGACGGCAACGCTTTTCCTTTTGACATCGAGGGGAGCTCAGTGGTCGGTAGGCAAGACCCACCTGAGACCAACGACCCCCGCGTGACACTGGGACGCCTGCCGCCTGCTGCTGAGGTAAGGTGTTCCCTGCCACCCTGCTCCGCACCTGTGCTTCCCGGCTGGACCGCAATCCTCTTTTTCTCTCTGTCCCTTTCTGACAGCCTAGAGTTTCACCTGAACTGGGTCCCCTCAGTTGAAATAAAGAGTTCTGTTTTGTAAGTTGGATTTGGATGTGAGTTGAAAGTTGAGGCATTGCAACCTGTCTTTTCCAGCTGACGAAGTGCTAGTGCCCTTCATGTTCCACATGGGTCTGCGAGACTCACAAAAGACCTTGGCAGTATGCAGGTGGTGGTCTTTTGGTGTGTCCAATAGTCAAGCCTTGTCGCTTAATGTGTGTGCCCCTCACTATCTCCCTGTTCCTCTCTACTCTTTGAACAATGGGAACAATATTGCTAAAAAGGCCTAACCTTCTGTCTGGAACTAAACAAAAGGTTTCTTCAAGGCTGGGGGGTGGGGTGCTGCCGATGGGGTGCTGGGGGGGCAGCGTTAATCTGCTATAAAGAAAGCTGTTAGGAAATTTTAGGGCAGATGCCTTAAACAGAAGTAAACCATTCTAAGCCAGAATTAAGATTAAGTCAAGCTCCATTCCCAAAGAGAGATGACCAGGATATACTATTGATCAAATGCTTATTCAAAGAGACACTGTTCTTATACATTAAGAGACTTTTAAGTTGAAAAGAAGCTGAAGTGTAGACATTTGGAGGAGAATAAGTGTGCAGTAAGTGATTTAAGAGCCCCTGAGCCTAGACAGATAATAGCATATCCAGGCTGTGGGAGATGCTAAGGTGGAGAAAAATGAAGTCACCTAAGTTCATGGGAAAGGAAAGAGCAATTGGCCTAACAGCACACATAAACAACACACACACACACACACACACACACACACACACCACTGTACCCATGGCTACAACAATCCTACAACTAAAGTAATGATGCAGGTTGGTAAGTGTTAAAATCGGTGAAGTCTCAACTGTTGCTCCTAATTCTACTCATTGGTAATATAATTAGAGTTACTAATTGTTGATTAGAAATAAAATATAAGATGCTCCTTCTTAAGTGAAAGCTCTACTCATGCTTCTGCGGCAGGGGGCCAGGTAAATAGAACCAGCATGTTTGGGTTCAGAGAAAACTCCATGAGAAGAAAGGGTCCTGGCTTCTGGTCACACCCAGACACTGGGGACAGGCCAGACTAGCCAAACTCCGTCAATGGGAAATAAGGCACTGCTTCTCTGCACTCTTGGAACTAACCCCAGGCAACATTATCTCCACACCTGTTGCTTCCAGCAGGGAAAGCCCCTGAATGAAATGCTTGGCATAAGGATAGAACTGATACAGAGTATAAGACACGCAATTAAACTTGGACTACAGATAAACAGTAAATCAACCTTTATCATGTCCCGACTGTGGAAGATTCATTTATGCTCATTTTTTCATTAGTCATCTTAATTCAACTTGTCAAAGCATTCTGTATTTGAATATGTTAAATCTAAAGATATGATTATATCATACATAGCTATTTTTTGTATTTGTATCTCATAATAATTATTTGAATGTTAGGGTGCCATAAAGTTAATGTTGAAGCTGCCAGCAATTTCTCATGTACACACATGTTCAGCACAGTGGTAACAAAGCATTGAAGATGGCAGATTTTCTGATCATGTTTAAACTGCAAGCTTCCTCACTTTACCAAAGTAATAGCTTGCCCAAGTTGCACATAGAGAAACTTGAGGCTTAGAAAAGCCATTGATAACTATTTTTATATTTTCTCTGGTTACCATGGTGACGGTAGTACTGTGTTTGGCATAGGTATAAGTGATCATGCTGACTTATTACCATAGATGGATTGGGGGTATTTTTATCCCTTATTTGGTGTTATTTCTCAGAGATTTTTATGCTACTAACTTACCTAATGTTTGTTAATATTATATCTGTATTTGTCTATATTGTTTCGATCAGAAAGAACGCACCATAGGCAGTTAAATGTACAATATTGTCAGGGTCTACTAGGGTCAAAATACTAGTTGAGGAATTTAGGGGAGAGAAAGACGGTATTAGTCATCCCAGGGAAGATTACAGTAGACAGGGTAGGATGCCGCTAATTATATTTCCAAAGGATAGTTTCACAGAAAGCCCCTAGTTCGCCTGTGGTCTCCAGATGATCCCAGTGCCCTGGCAGCAGGTTTCCCATGCTCTTTATAGCCAATGAGGCAGATCTTAAACCAAAAACACCCCAGAGATGTAATAACATGGAATGACTGTTTTACTGGGTTGGGCCAGGAAACTGTATTTACATAAAACAGAATATGGTCACATTATTCATAGGAGGAGTTCAAATGTGGGTGGGAGGGTGCTTTAAAAATATGTCCACTTTATTTGAATTGGATTTATATGAATAGTTATTCTCCAACCAACTCTCCAAAAGCACGAAGAAAAAAACCTAAGGCAAGCATGGGTCAGTGGGAGGAGCTTGGCAGAAGTCCCCTAATGCTCTCCCCCAAGTTCCATGGCTGATGCTTGTCCTAACCACAAGCTCCAACCCACAGTGGCACTCAAGGTGAGCTGGGGGCAAGTAGGAATGAAAAATTAACAGATTGAGAGGACAAGATAGGCTGGCAGGCCAAGAAGGAAGAGCCAACCTTTCTTTGGGAAAAGCTTCCTCGTAGGAGGGAAAGAATGTGAGGAGACGCACCCAAAGGGAACTCTACACCCCATGTGAGGATTTTCCGGCCTCCTGCTCCTCCACAAACAGTTTATTGAGTGAGTCCATTACCGCTGAGTGTATGGCAGTGATGTTTTAGTGGGTGAGTGCGGCCCAGAAGGAGACCAATATTTTCAAAAGCAGCATTCAGTCAGTATTCTGAGAACATTTTAAAAGGAGAACAGAACCCCTTCAGTTTGTCACGTGCACTGAAGCAAGTAAAACAAAGTGAAAGTCTAAAAGTTGTGCATGGGTGGGGGGGGATGTAGTTAGTTCGCAGGGAGCTGGGGAGAGAACTGCTTCTTTCTACTCTTGCCTGGAGGGTGGTGGCAATTGATAGGAATCATGAAACAAAGTTGGGGAAATCTACGTGTGTGAATTTTACTGGGAGGTAAGTGATCCAAATCTAGCTGAACTCTTCTTGACTAAATGACCCCAGAAAACTGGAGCAAATGTCCCTAGGCAACCAGCATCAGAGTACCCCTGGGGAAAGCAAGATTCTCATCTATGGAGACACAGGCCAGGAGTCAGTCAAGGTCAAGAACACTGGGCTAGAGGTAGAGGCTAGATGGGCGCACAACAAGCAGCATTGAGAAATGCAGGGCAAACAAGGAACGCTGGGAGGGCCAGGAGGGAGTGGCTGGAGGTGAGTTTCATCGTTGCGACTGGTTTTGATACCTACATGAGAAAAATAAGAGAAATCACTGATAAAGGTGAAAATTCTCTGAGAGGAGAAAATAGGGCTCCAGGCCCTAACACGAGTGCACTGTTATCATGCTAACTTCCCTCCAGAAATACCAGTGCTTCTTGGTCCCATGGATACTCCACTCTGGATGAACTGACCTGCTTAAAGGAGCACTACAGGAGACCAATTCTAAGGGACTTTCCCTCCATTCTTTTCTGTGCTGAGGCACAGTCCTGTGCCCTGACACACTGTTAGGCTCCTTGCCATTGAAGAGTTGCAGAATGTTTACCGAAAGTCCTTGGATCTTTTTCCCAATCTGCTTTCCTTCTTCTTATCTCAACCCCCTGCTTTGAAAAAGATTGCGTGGACAATAAATCCTCCAGCCACTAATTTAGGCAGCCACCCCGGGGCTACTGTTACAGCGCTAGATTAGATATTTGAAATCTCTCCTTCTTTCATTCACATAGTAGGCAGATTTACAAAGAAAAGCAAGCAAACAAACAACAAACAGGTAGCAAGAGCAATTTAAAAACACACTTTCACCATTCCCTTCATGTGGTAAGCAATCTGAGAGAAAATAATTACACCATCAGAATAGACAGATGCTCTTATAGACTGACTACGAGTTAAGTACCATGCAGAAAACGAAGTAGACCAGGACACCATAGTCTACTTGCTGGATTGCAAAGAAGATTTCATAGCACTTACTTTAGAAAGACTGGGACATCGTTTCCATGGTATCGCTAACACTCCCTAAAGCATCTCCTGTTACCTCCATTAGTCGCTAGGGCTGTACAGTTGTCATCTCATGTCACAGATGAGGAAACAGGTACAGAACCAGAGGCCCGAGCTCCTAGCCATAAAGTGGCTCAGCTGGGATAGAGTTTATAAAATCCATTTGACTGTGCAGGAATATGGATATGCAGAAGAGTATACAGAACCATGCACAAGGATCATTTTATTAAAAAGGGCACTTTTTTATAAATGAAGAAGTATGAAATGCTATTCAATACCCTGTTCGGTGCTACTGGAAGAGTCGTGTAAGCTGCACACAGTGTTAGAATGAAGGAAGACTTGGGTAGCGGTCCTTGCCTGCCCTGCCTAGGAACTTTTTTTTTTTTACATTTTTATTTCTTTTTCTTTTATTGAGGGGACTGGGTGGCATTGTGAGCCTGGGTGCTTGTGTCGTGGTCAGCAGACAACTTGCAAGAGTCTTCAAAGTTCATCCACACTGTAGGCGCGTCAGGATCTCAGCTGCTAAGGCTTCCATTCACATCCATATATTTAATACTTATAATTTACATATATGGATGCATGTGTATCAAACATTTGTTTGTTCATCCACTCACTGAAATAAGTGTGGTTTCTTCCTTTTGGGGATGGGAACAATACCACTTTGAACAACGATGTACAAAAATCTGGCTGAGTCCCTGATTTCACTTCTGTCGGGTCCATAGCCAGTGAATTGCTGGATCCCATGGCTCAAATGAATTTTTAAAATTCAGATTGTTATAGAAGCCATGCAAACACATCGGAGTGGAGCCAACTAAGGAAGAAGAGCAACCTATGGGCGATGAGCCCTGAGTCACAGGAGAAAGTCCTCCAGAGTGGAATACCCTCAGTACCCTCTGCCCTGCAAGCTCTTCTGGAAGCTTGTTGCCCTGTTTAGTTTGTTTGTTTGTTTCGTTTTTTAAGAGAAGATGGAATCTGGACTCTTAGATGAAACTGATGACTCAATTTTAAATTTGTTCTAGGCAATTGTATGTGAAGGCCATGGGCAACTTGCTTTGCTGTCTCTACCATATTTGACATTCATCTTTCGTCAGAGGCAAAATGTGGGCCTGTGGCCAGAGAGATGTGGAAATCAGTGCCCATATTTCCAGCAGCATGACTTTCAGCAGATCAGTTCATCTTAAAAGGATTCTCTTTTTTAACTATAAAATTGGTGGAAAGATTTTGCCTGGCAAGATTGTTGTGAAATGACGTGTGGATGCAGATGTCAGCAGGCCACATGAGACCACCTCAGCACCTCACTCTACCCTCTTCCTGCTCCTCTCTTCCCCTGCAGTTTCATCTAAGCACAGGAAAGGATGAGATTAATGACTCGCTGAACATATTCTGTCATCTCAATCTTTAATAATTTGTCTTGTCTGCAAATTTCCTAGCTGTGCAACCCAAGAGTAGAGGGATTAAAGGGCATCTCTTCTAATAGTTTTCTTTAATAGTTTTTAAATAGTTTTGCACCAGCAATATGCTATCTGAATAGCTGAGGGAAATGATGGGTTTTTGTGAAGCTCTAGAAAAGCTAACAGCACAACAAAGCAAAGCAAAAAATGATGAAATTGAAAAAAAAATTAAGTAGTGAGAGATAAAGCTCTGAAATGACAAATTCCCAAGTGTTCAAATCTGGCTTGTAGTTTTGTGAAATATATAATGCCGGAGAGAGTCTTGAGGATGTTTGTTTGCTTATAGCAATCATATAAATATGAGGGTGGCCAGATACAATTTTGAGACTTTGAATTAGAAACCACTCAAATCAGATTTTTGGCACATGCTTCAAGTCCCAAAATTAGTACTTCTAAATAATTATTAATTTTCTAAAATAAAGAGCCTGTGAGTCCATTAGGATATAACAGCCACAGCCAGATATCTAACTACTCTCCCGGGCCCCACAATAGCAGCAGGCTTTCTCTTTCAACCGTTTTTCTCTTTTGCTCCTGGTATGGTAAAGTTAAGTTCTGGGAAATGGCTTACTAAAGGGAAGTTTAACCACAGATGTTTATAATTCCAACTTGTTTCCCATCAAAGTCCTAATGAAATTCAGCTGCCAGAAGCCTGCCTCTGGGGCTCTGTCTTTTTGTCATGAGAAACTTGGGGGGAACAACATTCCGAGGCTGAATGTAGTGGGAAGTTTTCCATATTCAAACCCAAATACTCTGCATAAAGAGAAACACATACGTTGCTTCTTTGAAAAACCAAGAGAAAAGGAAGTGGTGTGCTTTAAAAATAATAACATGCAAAGCAACCCTCTTCTTAGTTCCAGGGCTGTCTTAAAGCATGTGAAAGTTAGAGATCTTGCATTTATGTAAATGGAGTGATGTAGCTACCCTGATGACTCCCTGAGAACCGCTAAGTGGGGATAACTCTAGAGCAGGCATTAGTAGGAATGTCATAAAAACAAAAACAGCCCAGTGGTAGTGGTGCATGCCTTTAATCCCAGCACTTGGGAGGCGAAGGCAGGCAGATCTCTGTGAGTTCCAAGGCCAACCTGGTCTACAGAGTGAGTTCCAGGACAGCCAGGGCTACACAGAG
>LOJH01019285.1:10177-24630 GCA_001685095.1 Ellobius talpinus | reverse complement strand
CAGAGTGAGTTCCAGGACAGCCAGGGCTACACAGAGAAACCCTGTCTAGAAAAAGAAAGGAAGGAAGGAAGGAAGGAAGAGAAAAGAAAAAGAAAACAAGAACAGAAATCTGTACTGAACCATATAACTAAAGATATTGTGAACATGGTGCAGACTTCGTGTGTTTAGATTTATTTTGAAATTATGGAGTAATTTTTCATTGCTTTAAAGAAAGTTGGAGACTCTGGGGATCTAAAATGCATTCAGTAGAGCTTGTCTTGAGGACTTAACAGCCACACAGAGTATTCTTGTCCGCACCAAGTACACAGCAACACAGAGAACAGAACTGAAAACTTCTGTGTGTCAGCCTAAAGGACTGCATAGCATAGTAGCCAGAAGAGAGATGATGAGTGATCCTTAGACCCTGACCTACCAGGATTGTAGACTCATTGTAAAAGCTGCAAATAACAAATGTCAAATATCTTTTGGCCTCAGGATGGCCAAAAGAGAGAACTCTCTCTTTTTTCCCCCTTAAAATGTGATACCACAGCACAAATCCCACATCTCAGTCTTTTTTGTTTTGTTTTGTTTTATTTTTGAATGTGAATGTGTGTGAGAGCCTGTACTCCACATGCATGCAGGATCCTACTGAGCAGAAGAGGACACTGGATCCCCTGCAACTGGAATTACAGACACTTGTAAGCTGCCATGTGGGTCCTGGCAATCGCACCTGGGTTCTCTGGTTCTCTTAACCCCTGAGTCATCTCTCCAGTCCCCTCCCCCAGATCTTAGTCTTAAAATGTGGCAAATCTATTTTGTAGCTGGTTCCTCTACAATTCTTTTTAAGCATGGTGATGTGTGTGCTGGCCCTTGAGAAGGGTGACATAGTCTGGCCAGCCAAGCACACCCCCTAAGTGTTCCTCTCTTCCTACTGATCTGCCACAAATCTTAGTAGCAGTAGTCTGTTTCTGTCAGTCCCACAGGTGAGATGCTAAATTCCTGATAGTTGAGAAATGAATGGAGTCTGAGTGCTTGGGCCTGAATGTTTCGTCACAATGCACAAATAATTGCTTTATTCTATTGTCTTCCCTAGATATTGTTGTCTGTTGTGATCAATGCTAACAGACGCTCAAATTTTCACTCATAAAGAGACAAATCCTGTAGGCTTTATTGGAGCACAGAAATCAGCATAAAAGAGACTTGTTTAAGGGTGAAACCTGTTTGATAGCCAGTGGGTGGTTATCCTTGGATACAAAACTCTAATGTGCCCTGAACCATAAAGTCTAAGAAATTATCAGATGTTCGATCTAGAAAGGAAGTCTGGAGACCCAGTCCTTTCACATCGTAGCTGAGGAATTTCAGGGCAGAGGGAAGCAGGGAAGCTCACTAGCAACACTTCAAGGAACTGCATCTCCTGACTGCCTCAGATTCTTCCCGGCTGTTCCAGTGGACTGAGGCACCTTAAGCATTGGGTCACCTCACAGACGTACCTTGGCATTTTCGTGTAGAAAATCATTTATTTCACTATACTATTTCCCATTTTAGTCTTTATTGCTTCTCTTTATCCTTGACTTGAACTGCCAGCAGGAGGGAGAGTCCCGAGGCACCAAGTAAAGTTGAACTATGAGCCTAGACTAACCTTGATGGTTCTTCACTTCATCGCTAATGAACAGATCATTCTTGGTAGATTAAGGAATGTGGACACCCCTCCCCTGAATCTCTTCATCCAAAAAAGAAAGACAGAGAAGGAAGATGAAATGGGTGTTGCTGATGATATGGCTTGTAACAGCAAGTCCTAACAGATTAAAATGTTAAGGATATATACAGCGTAAGGAACATACCCGTAGCTGTCGTCCCTTAAAACCCCATGTTCTTAAGTGTTCAGAGAGTGCGGGAGGCATAGGACTTTGACCAAAAAGAAGGAACAAGAAACACTTTAATGGAATACTTCTCCCAGCTTCCCATCACTTTCTGTGGGTGAAGCTGGGGGAGCAAGTCAGGGCACAGGTCAAGCACAGACATAAGCCTTCTATGATGACACACCAAGGAAGTGTCTCAGATGGTGTGAGCTGCAGACACCCCCATGCATATAAGGTATGCCCTTCTGTGATCAAAAACTCTTATGTCAGAGTTCTTAGATGTTCCCACCTCCCCTACTCAGACCCTTTAGCATGAAAATAAAGTATGATGAGGTCACTGAAGGAGAACACATATCCATACTTAAGTGCCATTGAAGTACCGTGGGGCAGAGGGTCCAGAGAAGAGAGTGTGTTTTCACTTGATGGAAATTGTAAAGCAAACCAGCAAAGCGTCAATGCATTATAAACATTGAACCAAATCACCACATGGAACTAGGCACTGAAGAGTTGTCCGCTGGGCCCTAAAGCTACTGGAAAGAAAATATAAAGCTTGCTTTAGATTCAGTGGGACACATTTGGAAACAAATATGTACTAGGAACTTTTTGGAAGTCAGAAGAAGATGAAGAAACTTGCCTTGATAAAAGACTGGTTATCGCTGGCTATGGGGAAGCAGAGCCTAAAAGACTGACCCTTGAGTATGGTGCAAAGGGGCCATACTTTGTCACCTGAGCACAGGTTGGCGATGCAGAGCCTCAGAACTAGAATCCACCTTCCACCCACCCAACATCCTCCTTAGTACATTGAAATACAGGAAACAATGAAGTCTAAATTTTCAGTGTTTCAGTGTTTAGTTCATTGGCTAAACTTTGGATGGGCTGGGAGAGGGGAGACCTATGAATCTAGAAAGGGGAAACTTTTTATATAAAGAGGAGGAAGAGACCAGAGTATTAAATCAAATCATAGCTGAGTGAAGCTCACAGGTCAGGTACTAGAGCCTTGCTCCTAAAAAGTAACAATGAAATAGAAAAACATGCTGCTTTGGGGAAACCAGGGGACTGAGAGGGTGATGTTCCCTCCTGGAAACATGGTCCTGAGTATTCCCCTGCAAATGACTGTGGAAAGAGAAAGTTCACAGCAAAAGGATTCCACTCCTGAAGAGAAACAGCCTGCTCCCATCCTAGAAACTACCAAGTACTGGATAAAAGAAAACAAGTTGTCTGAGAGAGGTGAGCAAGGAATGAGAGCATAGTGTGGAAAGATGTCACCAGCGGTACTCATGGTTCAACCTGGCACAGATCCAAGCTGTCCCTCAGAGACTAGCACAGCGGCTGTGGAGGAAGTTATCAGTGACACCCATTGTAACCTGGAGGGGGGACATCTTTGAACCTGATGAGCCTCAGACTTTTCATGCCCAGGGATTTCCTTGCCCCTCTCTTTCTTCTCTAACCTCGTGTCTTACATTATTTCACCTACTGTGTTCATATGCTAAGACTGTCATAACAAGATACTCCAGATGGAGTGACTTAACCAACAGAAGGAGACTTTTCCGTGTTCTAGAGGCTGAAGTCCAAGATCAAATAGCTGTCACATTTAAGCTTTACCATCTCCCTACGGGACCTGTCTCCTAATAGGGTCAGACTGAATTGCAGTGTCAACATCTGAACTTTGAGGAGTCTGATTCAACCCACAGTATCTGCTAAGAAAAATATTAAACAATATTTAATAAGATAACTCATAACTGTAAAAGAGAGCTTCTGATAAAATAGTGTCATTGCTTTATTTGAACTTTAGCAAAAGATGTAGTGTTTCATATTGGTTGTACGTTTTTATAGATAATGGCCCAATTAACTTTAATTCTATTTTTTGAAATATAAGAAATAGTATTTAATCCCTGTGTTATCTTGTATTCTTTGGCACTTAGGGACACTTGCTTTCGATAGCTTTGGAAACTTCATTGTCTCATTCAACATAAAGTAACTTATGTAGGTCACAAAAAGAAATCTGGCTACTTGCACTTAACCTTACTATAATGCCCACTAAATTTCATGTATCCTACAAATAAAACACAATCAGAGAGATAAGACAAGCATATTAATAATGTAAACAATGAAGTTATGTTACAATGTTGTATGGAGGCTGCTTGTTCTTCCCAACTGCCCGGCTAGCTTAGACCCAAAATAATCACACAGAAACCATATTATTTAAATCACTGCTTGGCCCATTAGCTCTAACTTCTTATTGGCTAAGTCTTACATATTAATTTAACCCATTTCTATTAATCTGTATATCGTCATGTGGCTGTGGCTTACCCAGTAAAAGTTCCCAGCATCTGTCTCAGGCAGCTCCATGGCTTCTCTCTGACTCCACCCTTGTTTCTCCCAGCATTCAGCTAAGTTTTCCCTGCCTAGCTAAGTTCTGTCCTGCTATAGGTCCAAAGCAGTTTCTTTANTTAAATCACTGCTTGGCCCATTAGCTCTAACTTCTTATTGGCTAAGTCTTACATATTAATTTAACCCATTTCTATTAATCTGTATATCGTCATGTGGCTGTGGCTTACCCAGTAAAAGTTCCCAGCATCTGTCTCAGGCAGCTCCATGGCTTCTCTCTGACTCCACCCTTGTTTCTCCCAGCATTCAGCTAAGTTTTCCCTGCCTAGCTAAGTTCTGTCCTGCTATAGGTCCAAAGCAGTTTCTTTATTCATTAATGGTAATCACAACATAGAGAGGGAAATCCCATATCATTATGAGAGCTTGGAGAATTTAGAAAGAATGTTTCTGCTGGGAAGTGACCAAGTCAATGTGTGAGTCATGTGAACCTTCAAGATTTGAGAAAGTACAGCTCATGATAAAACAGGATAAGAGGAGAAAAGACTTATGATGAAAAGTAAGAGTCCCAGTTGGTTAGACCAGAAAATAGGGAGTCATTGAAGGTAACAGAAGGAAGAGGAATACTATGAAGATTGTGCTCTTTAAACCTTAGTCTGGAAAAAGGATGGATTGGGTATTGAGCAGCAGACAGTCCAGAATCTGGGTGACATGTGCTATGCACTGATGACTGCCCAGGAAAAAAAAATAAAAGGTTCTATGTTGTTTGGTGGTCATGATGGAGAAAACAGAGATGGGGATCATTGCCAAAGTTTGATCAAGATGGCATGTCCCATGTCTGGAGAGCAAGGATAAGGGAGAAGGTTGATGTACTGCTGAAGTTTGTAGAGATGTATTTAATCATAGGGTAGAATGTATCCAGGGACCTTTTAATATTAGTCCCACTAAATCAATGGCTCTAAAGTTGAATCATCATGGGAATACCTTTGGTTCTCATGGAATGGATGTGAATTCCTCACAGAACTTCATTGTTGAATGGTTGCTGTTCTGATAGGGTTTCTCGGTTCTAGCATATTTGAAAACTACTACACAGGGGCCTTGGGAGTTGACATTGTAAATCATGACAGATCTCTAGAGTGTCATTGAAATCCATCTTCCTGGCAGATCCCAGCAGGACACACACCTGTCTCCAGGCATCATTAGTGGCTGGCTGTGCAGAATTTCTGATGTTCTGCACACCTCCACACATGAGCTAAAGTCTTTAACAATTGGTACCCTCCAGAGAGATATTTTTATGCTTCCTCTTCCTTGTCTGATGATATTTTTGGCCCTTCCCTAGGAAATTCCACTTTTGTCTCCGTCGTTACCTGGGAGTGTTGAGGAAAACAAGAGAGGAATTTCAGAGAGAGTGGGGTGGTGAGGGCAGACATGCTAGCCATTATCTTTTGGCCTTCCTAGCAACTCCTGGATTTCTGATAAGTTTTTCTCTCTTTAAACTATTACCCTATCACAAGAGTCAGTATTTTAAGTTAAAATGTGAACCCCATTTTAATATTTGATATAATATTTAATATAATAATGTGATTTGTGGACTCCACAAAGAGCGAACAAGGTCTAGCCTTGCTGACTCCTCCCTCAAGAGGATTACACCGCATGTGCTGTCGAAAGGCCAGTCTCTAAAATGGTTCCACTCCAAACAACAAAAATGGGGAAAATAAACATCCAACATTTCATCTTTAGTTTGTCACTCGTTTAAAAAACTGTTCCCTGCGTGTCTCCACATCAACAAGATTCATTGCAGTCCTTGGAAATTTTGATTAATGACATATATTCAGAATAACTAAAGATTACTAACCATCTAATGAATTAAGGAAGCTTCTTTTATCTCTTGCAGAGTTCAGCTTTTTCGAAGCTATTGGCATTGTTTTGTGGGACTCCTAACAGTGGGAGTGGGGGTGTCTCTGACTCTTTCACCTGCCCTTGGGACCCTTTTTTTCCTACTGGGTTGCCTTGCCCAGCCTTGATATGAGGGTTTGTGCTTAGTCTTATTTTAATTTGTTATTCTGTGCTCGGTTGATATCCCTGGGAGGCCTGCTCTTTTCTGAAGGGAAATGGAGGAGGAGTGNGGGACTCCTAACAGTGGGAGTGGGGGTGTCTCTGACTCTTTCACCTGCCCTTGGGACCCTTTTTTTCCTACTGGGTTGCCTTGCCCAGCCTTGATATGAGGGTTTGTGCTTAGTCTTATTTTAATTTGTTATTCTGTGCTCGGTTGATATCCCTGGGAGGCCTGCTCTTTTCTGAAGGGAAATGGAGGAGGAGTGGATCTGGAGGGGGGGTGGGAAGGTGGGGACTGGGAGGAGTGGAGGGAGGGGAAACTGTGGTCGGGATGTACTGTATGAGAGTTTTTTTAAAAAAAGTTATTGACATTGAAAAAAATGTTATTCACAAACTTCCAAGTAAAACAGTTTCCAATGACAACTAGCTTTGTTGAACAGTGTCAATATTGACAAAGCTTCCTTGTTTATGATGTGTTTTCCTGTATATTTTGAGCTTTGATCTTAACAACCATCTTACATGCCCGGCCACTTGTTGCTAATCTATTCATGTAACATGGCGATATCTACCAGGTAACCCTACTGAAGCAGCAGGAAGTTTCATGAAAGTCCAGACAGCAAGGAACCATTGTTCTGCTAATATCGTTGAAGAGGAAGAAATTAGTGCCGGAATTTGAGTCACTTTCCAAGGTCCCCCAGACACTTTTTGGAACCTTAGCCAAGTTCCTTGCGTTAGAGGCAGGCTTCTCCCCTCCTACATCATGGGCTTGATGTAGCTTTAGATGTTTAGAGATGCCAGGCAAGTGCTCTACCACTGAGCTCTCCCTTCAGCCTCCTGCTGTATCTCACAGCACGGAGCAAACAAGAACAAAGGATGAGGAGTACCTGGAGATGACTATGTTGGGTCATCAAATGAGCTGCATCATATTAAAGCAAATCCATGGCAAATCCATTCTTGATAGGTCTTCTGTAGCTATTCATGGCTCAGAACTAATTTAATTACTAAGACATTAGTAGTTTGGAGTGCCTGAGAGATGCCTCCGGGGGTAAGAGCACTTGCTACACAAGCAAAAGAGGGGCTTGAGAATGAATCTCTAGAACTCCCTTCAAAAGCCGTGCATTGCTTCAGATGTCACAGCTGCATTCCTAGCACAGTGGGGTCTGAGGCAGGAGGGTCACTGGGGCTTTCTGGCTGACAATTCGTTCCAGGTCCTGTGAAAGACTCATAGGATAAAGAGTAATGGAGTAAGACAGCTGATGTCCACTTCTCACCCATTCACACACATGCACAGGTGCATACATGGGTACACATCACACGTGCATAGATCACACTCATACACACTATGAGTCATTATATTTATCTTAACTTTGAATTTAATTTATAATAACATCATTCATCCCCTTTGTTTCATTTTAGGCATTTTAGTCATGGCTTTCCACAGCTGTCAACCCTCTAAACTTTACTCTCCAGGGCTAAAGTTTTCTGATGGTCACATAAAAATAAAAAAACAAATCCGTCATCTTAAAAAGAAGCAAGACAGATGTCTTTCAAAGGTGAACAATAACTCTTTTGTTGCAAAGCAACTGAAGAAAGAGGTTTTCACATGCCCAGAGCACATCAGGTCTGGGATTCCCCTTCCACTGCCTGCAGTCAGGTTTCTACATGATTTTAGGAACTCCCCTATTATGTTGCAAAATAATGGAAAGATAAGAAATTAATGAAGAAAATCAGTGCATAATAGCTCCAAAGTGATCTGCTCATGTGCATACCCCACTGTGACCCTCCCAGCCTGTTTCACAGCAATTCCACCACGCCCTCTCATTTATAGAGCTTTGGCACCTTGGTTTTGAAGCTATGTCTTATCATACTCCAACAGCTCGGACATTAAACATCCATTTCTCCAAAGGGAATCTGACGGTTCACAGCAGAGTTGTTGGGCCTTATGGTATGATCCAGATTTGACGTATAAACATATGCTCAGAGGTGTCTTGAACGTAACAGAAGACAGAAAAAAGGGGGATTACAGAAGCTTAAGGCAGCCCCTGTGTGCTCAGCAAAATAAGAAGACTTTAGAGGGGCAGGATATCTCCAGTCTGGTGCCTGTTACCCAGTTCGTTTTCAGTATGGCAGGAGCTGTCCTGCCTGGTTCATCCTAGTCTGTGATACGAGGATGTGCCTCAGTACAGCAGGTATCACAGTGATGTAAATGTGGAAAGGATGGATAAATGGTCTCTATGGAGGAAGGTCAAGGCTCTCTCTAAGCTGCTTTAAACCTCAAGGTTCTGACTACAAGGCTGGGCTTTTTTTCTAATCCCCCAAACTTATTGGTTTTTTGGGTTTTTTTTTTTCAGAGAGAACACATTTTGTTTTCTGTGCCTGTTTTCTTAGGTGTATGGAATATCAAATTTTCATGGGAAGTGACTTTTTTCTGCTCTTTTTGTCTGACCTTCCACTCACATTTTTGGAACATTAAGCATTCGATTATGTTTTTAACTGTGAGGCATTACATCGTCGAATTTATGTAAAATAGTTGAGCTTTTGTTGTATTACAATCTTTTCTATTTTAATCTTCCAGCATAAGATCATATTCATAGAGAAAGAATGTCTTTTTCCCTCAAAGTAAAAAATAAGAAGAGCTTTATTCAACAATCAAAGAAGTTTATAAATCTCAGGAAAGGAAGAAAAAAAATTAAAATTCTGTAGTCCAAACTTTAAATTGGAACAATTAACCCACTCTGTGAGCTCCTTGGAGATCGGACTCGGATGGCAGAGGACTGAGAAGCAAGGTCATCAAGTTCTTCATTTCTTCACCCACTCTCAGTGAGTTAACTCAGAGTTGCAGTACTCAGTCACAAAACCAAAATATCTTCTCCATTTCTTCCTCAACACGGTTTGGGTAGAATGAAAGTGGACGGAAATACAAAATAGTCTCTTTTCATAGTTCAGTGACATTGTCCCTATTTATAAAGTTATAGCTTGAAATTTATTGTCACTCCAAAATTCCTCTCAGGCCACATAAAAGTGACGTGTGGGATCCTAGTGGTCACAAAAAATTAACAAAGCTTCCAGATCCTCCTGACACTTATTCTAGGGATTAGAGGAAATCTTCAGTATTGTAGACAACGTATGAAGAAAGCCGTGTGAGCATACTGTAAGCAGAAAATTGCTGAGGAGTTCACACGAGTTTAAACACTGGCATTTATTAATCTTTCCAGAAAATTCCAGCAACTGAAAGGAGCAAATCCAAGCGGTATCTTTACTGGGGCGGAGAACCGGAAGTGAGAGACGCACATCCTGCACAGTGGACAACAGCCAAAAACTTAACCTTAAGCCTGTCTCCCTTACAGGGACGAGGAACATCACTGTCTTGTTATTTCCAGCCCTCCAACTTCCGTTTTCTCCTTCCAGATAAGCCAGGACACATACTATCCCCTAGGGTTATTCTGGACTCCCTCACTTCCCTGATAAAATTAATCCCCGCTTCCTCTTCCCTGTGATGGGATTTCTCTGTACCTCTCAATGATAAGAATCTTACCGCTCTCAGCACACTCCTGTTTTGTAGTGAAGGGGACGCCTTAGCCATCCCTAGTGAACGTGTACAGGGTGGGACAGTTCACAAGTCATCTTCTGACACGCCAAAGGGCCTCTGTGAGTGCCTTCAGTGTAGCTGATGCTCAACTCCCTTGTGTATGCATTCCTCGATTATTTGTTGAATGTCTGCTTGGTGCCAAGCCCCAAGCCAAGCCTTAAGTAAACAGTGGCACGTGAAACAGAAACACCAAGTATATAAATGACCATACCAAACACCAGAAGCCTAAACGGAACTGCCTTTTCAGTTCAGGGAGCGTGCAAGCTCCTATCTAATTCTCACGGAGACGTTAACAATCAGCTCAACACCAATCGTGAAGTCATGAAGTGGGTTCTCTGAACTGCCCATCCCAGGAGCCCCATACTGCAGAGGAGAGAGAATGCCTTTTAAGCTAAAAGCTTTGTCTTTCCCACTGTATATGGAAAAATTGACTATGCACTTTCACGGAGAAGGTCCAACCAAGAAATGTTTATATTGGAACAAGCCCCAACTCTAAATCTGGGCTTGTTACTCAACGGTATTTTGTTTCCTTGGATCAGGGAAGGGGTCTGGAAACATCTGTAACTAAAGTATTGTTTTAAAATCAGCATGATTTTCCCCTTGGAGAACAGATAATAGAATTGCTTTAAAGCACACACTTAGCCATCACCATTCACTTCCCCTCTGGACTGCGTGTCATTTTCTTGTCATTGAAATGGCGGTACAAGGGCAAGATTGGCAACACCTTGGGCATTGCTGTCCCCACCACAGTTTCTGTTTACTTCACTTTGTCAACTTGACCTTTATAAACATCCTACCAAAAAATAACTGTCCGATCACAGCAGTTACCTGGGAGCAAAATTTCAAAGCTATAGGTGACAGTTTATAAAACGGTTCTGAGACTAGCCCCACAGCTGTTTCTAGACAACATGACAGACTGTGCCTCTTACACCTGCGGGCTTGGAAGAAAGAAAAGTTTTCACTAAACGTCATCCTACAAAAATCTCAAAATGAAATCTTCAGAGAAAGAAAAAAGAAAAAAACAGAAAATATGAAAACATGGAAGCACTGTACTAATTGGTTTTGTTTGATTTTTATTTTTGTGGTGTTTGTTTGTTTGTTTGAGACAGGGCTTCTCTGTGTAGTCCTGGCTATCCTTGAGCTCAGCCTGTAGATCAGTTTGGCCTCATGCTCACAGAGATCCTGCTGTCTCTGCCTCCCAAGTGCGGCGATAAAATGTGTGCACCACCACCACCCAGCTTGTTCTAATTTTTAATACTATTCATATCCTAAAAATAATAGAAATGGTTTGTGAACTGTTCAGAGTGTAGTTCAAATTTTATGAGTAAATATTTAGCATGTGTTCAGAGAGTTCTTGTTTTGCTTTTCATTAGCACCCCAAATTAAAGAAGTAATGTTTGGTTTGGGGTGGAAATGCCCTTCTCTCCTTTTCTTGGAGCGGCTAGTGCTTGGTATGTTTATTTCCTTAAGAACTGTTTGAAAATGGTCTGTCACCACTCTGCAATCATTGGATCCTGATCTGAAAACCCATTCCAACCTTCTGAGACATCGATGGTGTCTAACACATAGCAGATCTGCAAAAGAGTCATTAAACAAATCTACTGCTAACATTTTACAAATAAGAAAGTGAGATAGAATCTTGTGGTTACGTGTGTTATATGGTTACGTGTCTCATAAAAATACACCAAAGGTAGAAAAGGCATCCAGCTTGCAATCTTCCATTTAAAACCAATCACAAGCTTTCTGTGAGGTTTACCCTTTCTTGGTGCTGAAGGATAAAGGCCTGCATTTCATGGCTCACTCAAATTTTCAGATAGCATATTTTATTAGTATAATTTATGGACCATATTTTTCCTGTGGAAGCATCCAGATACATGTCAAGCTGCCATATATTCTGCCAGACCAGACATCTGCTTCTGGTGCATGATAGGAAACACCTGCACACTCTCCAGTGTCCTATTACACAAAGGGCATCCTTTCCCAGGGCCTATTGTCAGATCTCTCAGATGGAACAGGGGAGGTGTCGGATACACAGCTGAATGCCATGCAATCCAACTTCCCACAAGAGATGTGCTCTCTAATGAGGAATCAGCATTATTTACAAAACAGTCACTCTCTAGCTGCACATATAAAAACAGTTTACAACTAAAACACCAGTTATAAATAATTATATTTAAGTTAAGAATAGTTGCTGCAAGCTACATCAAATAACTACACTGCTCTACCCCATCACACTGATCCCCCTCAAAGATGCCTAGAGAGTGGTATTCAGATTTATGGTTTAGGAGGCAGAGACAGGAAGATATCTACAGGTTCAAGGACAGCCAGGTCTACATAGCGAGTTTAAAACCATCAAGGACTATAGAGTGAGACCCTGTCTCAATTGTGTGTGTGTGTGTGTGTGTGTGTGTGTGTGATGGTGACCCTCTACTGTAAAATAAGGAATTTATGCTACTGACATCTCTTCAGTGGGATTCTGTGTAAGTCTGATAGACATGAGTAAAGCTAACTTTCCTCCCGGGTATCTCCAAGAGATGGACAGCATGGGATGGTTCACTGTCTAGAAAAGGACCAAGTTTCAGCTGAACCTTCAGTTTTCACCGTCCTTCATTCCTCCTTCCTCCCTCTCTCTCTCTCTTTCTCTCTCTCTCTCTTGGGTTTCACTACACACACACACACACACACACACACACACCTTCCTTCCTTTACGAGAATCTCCTTTGCAGGCTCAGGACTCTGGCCCTGCTTNATGAGTACTATTTTCAGAACACCACATGTGTGCCTTAGCTAATACACACACACACACACACAGCCCTGACTATCCTGGAACTCTCTAACGTAGACCAGGCTAACCGCAAACTCCTAGAGATCTGCCTGCCTCTACCTCCCAAGCGCAGGTATTAAAGGTGTGCCACCACTCCTGGCATCATCTTTTTCTTTTCCTTCATCATCATCTGGTAGTATAGCCTAGTGCAACAAGCATTAAAGATGATCTTGCCTGGTTCTATGCAAATAGCCTTTGGTAAGGGCCTTATTTCCCTGTGATCCTTGCTAACTCTGGCATTCAGTGACTGCAATGGCAGGCATAGTCAAGACAGCTACACTCATTTAAGCACCTGTTCTGTGAGGTGACTGAGACTTCAGTGACAAATCAACTCCAGCTCCTGCTCTAGAAGAAGTATGCGTTCTGAGGGAGGAGAGCAGTGAACCTGTACCTCCGAATGCCACTGCTGAGCCGTGTAGCTATAGACAAGGAGCTGTAGCTCACCAAGAAGCCGCAGTTACAACAGACAGCCCTTCCAGATAGGCAGCAAGCACAAAAGGAAGAGAGGGCACTGGTAGCTATCGACCCACTGCCCTTAAATTGCACCTAACTACACAAAGTTAATTGATCCTCACAACCACTCTAGAAGATAATGTGGTAATCCTGCCTGTTCTTCAGAAAGGGAGCAGGAGCTGAAAATTAAAGTATCTGGGCAGTTTTCCCAGTGGTAGAGCTGAAACTCTAAAGTCCAGGTGATCTAGAGAATTCCACTGTTCCAGGTTGTCTTACGAAGCACGAAACTGCAGAGAAAGTGTGGTCACTATAGGAAATAGTTCGCAGGACAGTACATCAGTTTCCCTGAGGTCTAAAAGCCAGTGCTGGTATCCTGAACGCAAGCATGTTTATGGAAGAAATTCATTTCTCCATTAAGCGAGGATGTACTAAATGCCTGCTCGAAAAATGGTAGACACATGGGGACTGAGATTGCAATACAAGTGAACTTTTGCTAAGTTATAAAGAAAAGGTTTCTCATCATATCTTGCCATTCTGAAGAAGCAGCATCTAAACATGTGTATTCCTGAAGGGGCAGAGGACCTGTAGAGGTACCAGCAAAACAAAACAAAGGATAAAGTATTTGAAAAAAAATTCATCATCTATGACATTTCCTCAGTTTATTCCCTTTAATATCTAGTTCACAGTGGTTATGTCAAAATCTACCAAAACCCATTAGTTGAAACAGGCTTTTGTTTGAAACACAAATGCTTATCCATTCTGATTCTACCAACTACATGGGGAAGTGTTGCTTTTCTCAGATTTCTATGGAATTACTGAGATTTCTCAGTAAGCTATGAAAGAAGATTACATAAAGTGTAAGCCATCTTCTGCTAGAGCAATTCCAACACTTAAGTGGGCAAAATTAAATTTTTAAAACTATTTTCAGTCCTTTATTAGTTATCCCAGAAATACATCTTGGAGGAAACCTTTTTAAACACACTGTTTCCTACCAGTGACCCCCAATGAAATCACTTCTGTTGTCAGTAAGTTGATGTTTCTAATGCTTACTCTTAAAAAGAACTTTCTCCTCCCACAAAGAACAATAATCACCCAGGAGATAATTTAATTTTTATTAAATGTAGAGCTGAATTCAGGATATTGGAGAAGATAATAGGTGTGCTATGGTTGGGTGTTTGGAGTAACTTACACCCAAGAAAGGCTGAGGAGCAAGGAAGGCTAAGAAGACAACAGAAAGGAGAAGTGTGGGAAATTATGGGGCAAGAGATGGAAGGACAACAGAAAGGTTGGAACCACTGGAATCTGCCGAGATCTCCCACCCTTAGGGCCAAGAGCTAAAGACAACGTGTTGCCTAAGCCCACAAAAAAA
>LOJH01019285.1:0-10160 GCA_001685095.1 Ellobius talpinus | reverse complement strand
AAACACGGTAAGAGAAAGCTGCCTGGAAAAGCTTCTGCTTTGGAAGCTACAGCTTTTGCCCACGAAACAGCATTCCACCATTGAAGAAAGGGGACATTGGGTCAACTGAAAAGACCATCCTTTCTCTCTCCATCCCCAACTGATGGGTAGACCACATCCATGACACCCCTCTGCTCAAATACTTTGTTCATTTCTTCTCTTTTAGAGAAACAATATCTACATTCACCTGCTTTAGTCATATAATTACTTCATTATTTTGCAACAGGACTTCATGTGTCCCAGACTGGCCTCAAACTCCCTATGTGGCCCAGGATGACCTTTAACTGTTTTTCTGGCTTCTGCTTCCTTTCAAACATGCTGGGATTGCAGGTGTACATCCTAACAGCTATGGAGATTGAACCTGTGGTTGTGTCTCTGCAGGGCAAGCATTCTACCAGCTAAACTACATACACAACCCCAATTGTTTAAATTCCCCTTTCCCTTCACATAATGGGAATAATGCAAAAAGGGGATAAATCAATTTCAATTTAGGAGACTAAAAGGACATTATCTCAAATTCTACAACCCAGCTTTGTTTATCTTAAATTATTGCATTCTTTTCCTGATTTTCCTCTAGCTCCCAGCCAGTTAAGGAGAGCTTGTGAGTCTAGACTGTGGGTCACTCTTTGTACATTCTGTCCATCAAAGGGCAGAGCTGGCTGGAGTTCCATCGCTGGCTGACTTGGACCGTGAGATTGGACCCCAATATTCTTCTTAGGGAAGAAAACTGGAGAATGAGCCTTTATTACTTGAGTGTTGGCAGAACTTGAGTTATCTGCCAATTGGAAAGTGAGAATATTGTGCATGATTCTGAAAATTTAACTTTGCTTGCATTAAGGAAAGTCCAACCAGGAGTTGGAGAGATGTCTCAGTGGTTAAAAGCTCCTCTTGCAGAGAACCCATGTTCAGTTCCCAGCACCTTCACGGTGGCTCACAGCCATCTGTAACTCCAGTCCCAAACAATACAATACTATCTCCTGACCTTTGTGGGTACTGGGCATACATGGAGCACATTCATACAAGCAGGCAAATACTCATACACATAAAACAAAAATAAATACTTCTTAAAAAAGAGAAAAGTACAGTCAAAATAAGTAGACGCTACAAGTTCCCTAAGTTTCACTGGTAACCTAGGGCAAATAAGTTTACCACTAAACTGAAAGGCTAGTAAAATTAAATTAAATACCCACCCAGCAGAAGTTAGACACTGATGAGTGCTTTCCCTGTGAAAGGATGTCTGGGGGGTGGGGGACAGGAGGGGGGACATCACTGCCGTGAAGTGAAAAACAAAGGAAGAGCAAATTAAGTAAGGAATTCTTATGCTCATTTTGTAAAGCATGTGTAATGATAAGGTCATATAAAGAGAGTAGCCGGGAAGTGAGGGAAATTGCACATGTCATTGTCAGGACCACATCAGTGACTTCCTAGGGATGATGCTGGAGGAACCTCAAGAGGTCTGGAAATAGAAATCCAGGGCACAGCCTGAGGGATGTCTTGCATTTTCCTTTCTTTTCTTATTTCTTTCAGACTTTCATGGCAATTTGTATATTCTCTTTATAAATAAAATATTGCCAATACAGAGGCCAATATGCATCCTGCCCTAATCTCACCCCCATTCTTAACCCTTAAGAAGCTTGATTTCCTCACTTCCTTTTCATGCTTCCCTACTTTCTCTTGTATGTGTACACACTGATACAAGGTACTGAATGTTTTATATGTAATAAATGTAACATAAAGATAATACTGTGTCTCTTTCCCTTGTAGTATAAGATGCATTCAGAACTAGGAATATCTTTGCTGTGATATCTGCTAGATTACTCTCCAAAGTGTTGGCACGTTTGCTCTCAGGTGGCTCATTCTTGACTGGTTCAGATAGATTGTCTTTTCCAGCTGGCATCTCCAGAGTCTTTTGGCCATCTGTCAGTCACTGAGATAGTTAAGGATGGCATAAAGATGAATAAGACACTATCCCTGTCTTCACGGTCCAACCAGCGATCTCAGAGTATCAGGGGTGTAATTTTAAAAATTGTAATATCGTGTTCCACACACTCTAAAGAGGTATCTGTAACGTGTCCTGTGCGTGACAAGTCTGAGAGACTGGGAAAAGTGTTCCCAAGGGAAGGAGGGGAAAAGAGACACTCTTGACTTCTGTGACATGTCACATATGGGAAGTTATGGGGAGGGACTTTTATTAGAGCAGAGAGAGCTATAGTTTATCCTAAAGAGACGTTGGGTTTCTATAACATAGCCTTGGCTGTTCAGCTCAAGGGTTTTATTTGTTCATATAGTCATTAAGAGGCATAAATGTAGTGTGATAAGATCTTTTAAAAGTTAATTCTGATATAAAGAGTAAACTAGAAGGAAGTGTGGGTGTGCGTGCATGCGTGTGTGTGTGTGTGTGTGTGTGTGTGTGTTGGGGGAGGAGTGTAAGTACAATAATTCAGAAAGGAGAAGTACTCGTGATCCTGATCTGATCCACGATATTGGAAACAAGGAAGAGCCATCTTTGTAGTATTTTAGACGTACACATTAATTCTGTGGGCTAACAGCATACAAGGGTGGTAGGAGATGGGAACCAATGAACCCACGAGGCAGTAGGGATGCTTGCACATAGAGAATTTAAAATTCTACTAAAACTTACTAAAATCCATTCTGGTTTTTTTTCTATGAACATAAAGCAGCTATTCTAAAAATGTCAGGAACAACAGGCTCCTGCATGGAGAACTTTCTGTGTTTTCCATTCTGACAACTCCTGCAATTACTTTAAGTATCAACAGACAGCAGATACATAAACTTCGATAGGCACCTCCCACCTGCTGGGCCGTCCATCAACAGTGCATGTGTGTTCTGCACAGACATGAGCCTGGAGAACTTCTAGTCCTCCAGTCCATTCCAATGCACGGGCTGTGAGGTTAGAGAGCAAGTTCCTGACAGTTCTAGATCCTGTGAGTTCGCTTCTTGTTGTTCTCGCACCTGCGTATGCCTGCATTCAGAACACAGATCTGAAATAGACACCCATGTCACAGTGATTGCGAAGAAGAGAGGCAGCACACAGTGTGTGTTCTTTCCCATTCGGTGTGCAATTTTTTTTTCTCATACGTGAGGGATTCATTCTTTTGGAAGTGTTTCTTAAAATTACATTTTTTTTTCGAGACTGGGTTTCTCTGTGTAATGTAACTGGCTGTCCTGAAACTCACTTTGTAGACCAGGCTGGCCTCAAACTCACAGAGATCCTCCTGCCTCTGCCTCTCCAGAGCTGGGATTAAAGACATGCACTACCACTGCCCGGCTAAAAACTATGTTTGTAAAAGGACTATTTGTGTAATTTAGCAATGTTAATCCATCACTTTTTTCTTTTTATGTTCTTTCATCTTTATCATTAACATGTAATATAATATGAAGAGGAATTCTGCACATCTATGGAAGCAGGGATGGATAAGTATGAATGACATGAACTTAGAAGCAAGAAGTGACATAAAAGAGTCAGATTGGAGATCTATAGAGATTCACTAGTCACAGTGTTGTAGGAGGCTGCCTGTTCGTTTCCTGGATGCCCAGACTCCTGAAATAATTACACAGAAACTATATTATTTAAATCACTGCTTGGCCAATCACTTAAGTGTATTGCTAGCTAGCTCTTATATCTTTGGTTGACCCATGGCCTACCCGCAAGGTTCCAGTTGGCAGTTTGCATCTTTCTCCTCTGGCAGCTTCATGGCATCCCTTGACTCCACCTTCTTTCTCCCAGCATTCAGTTCAGTTTTCCCTGCCTAGCTCTACTCTACCCTATCACAGGCCAAGGCAGTTCCCTTATTAACCAATGGTGTTCACAGCACACAGAGGGGAACCCCACATCGCATCAGGAGACTAATGTGTTTGTGGGAGAACTTGACATCATCTGGCAAAGCTATGTTGATAGAAAAGGGGGAGATGTGAGCCCTGGGAAATGCCAATGAAGTAAGGACAGCAGAGGGTGAGACTCACTCACTCTGGTGTCCCCAAAACTAAAATGGAGAAAAAGATAGAAGAAAAACAAGACTAGAGAGTTTCTCCAAGAGAAGACAGAACCTCAAGGAGACAGTTAAACAACATTAAGCGTGTAAATGAGAACAGGACTTGGGGAAGGAAAGCCTGGGACATCCCTGGACTTCACTATTAGCCCCTCATTGGCAGCGGAAGCCATATGTTGGGTAGAAGCGTGGATTGTTGTGACGGAAGCCAAGCCAGTGTGAGCTAATGCAGGTGAGAAGACTGTTTGGGCAAGAGAAGAGGGAATGAAGGAGGAGCAGAGCTGAGGGAAGGTGTGTTTGCAAGCTTAGCCTAGAGAGGCGGTTGAGGCTTCCCTACCTAACTCAGGACCCAGCATCTGTGCTGACTTGATCTCCTCTCAGGACAAGGATTGTGCAGTGATGGGTGGGGTTGTTATCTGAATCTAGAGTGCCTACCCAATGGCTATGCCTAAAGTCTCCCCAGCCTGTGGCACTATTAGGAAGGGGTAGAATCTATAAGATGTGGAACCTGATAGAAAGAAATTAGGACATTGGAGAATATCATCATCAAAGCCTGTATTTGATCCCGAGGTGTCCTCTCCCCTGCTCCCTCTTATCATCTCTTCTTCTCTCCTTTCTGATAGCTATAAAGTAGACAGACCATCTTCTGCCTCATGCTTCTGCTGTAATGTCCCGTGATGCCACAGAGCCAAAACCATGAGGCCAAGCAACCCTGAACTGAACACTCTAAAGCCCCCTTCATCCTTAAAAGTCACTTTAAGTTACTCCGATATTTTGTAACAGAAAGCTGGCTAATATAGTGTAGAAGGGAAAAGGAAGGAAAGAAGGGAGGGAGGGGGAGAGGAGGATAAACTGGTCAGAGTCTAAGAGACACAGATGTATGGATTCCAGAGCAGAGGTTCATCTTTCTAGTAATTAGGGAGAAAAAAATCTGGAATAAGTAGAAGGAATAAAGATAAGTCAAAAATGGAGAATTTAAAAAAATAGTGAGATTTCCCAGTCAGTGGCCTCTATGTTTCATTGAAAGAAGCAAGATTAGCTAATGAGAAGAAAGAAGTTCGGGGCGCATTCCTCCTTTCTATAAGCTCACAGCAGGGTTTCTCCAGAGGTTTGTGAACTGGAAAGAAGGACACACAGAGGGAGGCTTTCCTAGTCACTCTCTGCAGGTGAGCTTCTCTTCCTAGTGAGCCTGGGTGAGGAATAGTGAAGAGGGACCACAGACAGAACACAGAAGTGGTGGCACCAGAAGCAATGGTTGCTGCTCCACATCAAACCAGTGCCAAGTAGCTTGGCTGAGACCATTGAAGAAAAACCCTAGTCACCCATAAGAATTCCACCTCCAAACTTCTTATAAAAAGAAAAGTGATGTAGGCAGACCATTAAAAGGTAGTGATTAAACTGAATGATCCATGAACAGCATTTAGCACAGTGCTGGTATCTGTCCATAAATATGAGCTATTGCTACTCTTTACAAAGTCCCGGGTGCGGATGGTGGCAGTGGTTGTCACCAGGCAATGTGGTTCCTCCTAAATGGCTAAGGAGTCATCACAGTCCCCCAAATGGCTGCACTTGAGGTCATTCTCTCTATGTGATCTTATAGCTGGCCCCGAAGGCTGAATCTCTTCCTTTCTTGGAAATGTGTCCACAGCAGTTTCCCCTGGTAAGTTAAATAAGACTGAGTCAGTCTTCAGATTTAAAAAAAAATTGGCAGAGTCTAGATTGTGTAATCAAGACCCAAAGGCGAGGAGTGAAAAGAACAAGCCAGTTACACAAGGCAATATAAGCAGAGCCCAGAGCAGGGGCCCAGATGTTAGCAGAAGACTTATTTGGAAAAAAGGGAGGGAGGAACCATGGAGCCACATTACCTTATAAAAATGACAATCAATACTATAGACGAGCAACCTACAAAGTATTCTAATGGCCTAAGGAGAAAAGTTTAAGAATTTCTCATCAATATTAAAGAGCACAACCATCCCAAATCCTCAGAACATTTGTCTAGCTGTAGGGGCCTTGGGCTTCTTGTTTGATCCCTCCAACTTTAGAAATAAAGAGGACTATTTCAACAGAGCCTGAGTCTCCTGGGATCTGTGGTCCTAATGGATGACTGATGCACAGGGTATGGGGACAGTTACTTGAGATCTGAGTGGATCAGTGGCTTTCACCAGTGAGAATACCCAATAGCATATCAAGAATGTTGAACAATGGACATGCAGATACAGCACAAAAGGCTCGCTAACTGTGTTTCTACTCTGAGCTAATCGAAAGGTGTGGCTTCTGATCAGTCAGAACACTATTCCTCTGAGTTCCTAGGCATCTGAATCACGGTCCCCATCTTGTTAGTGATTAAGAAAGCTAGAATGCTTTGCAAAGTGGACAAGGCATGGTGGTCGTGAGCCCTACACATCAAGCATGAAACTCTAAAATCAACTTAGGAGAAAGCGGCACCATTATTCACATGCAGCTTTTATCTGCTTTGCTGTGGTGATCATGAGAAAAGCCTCTGAGCCAAAAACAGAACTCTGAGGAATGTTGAAACCACTCTCCTAATCAAGCTATGGCGAAATCATTGTCAAAAATCAAAAAATTAACTTCACCTATTAAAATGCAGGGAATTTCAATTACGCAAACAAGTGCTTAGAAATACCCAAGGGAGGGTATGTGGTAATTTGCTCCAGATTCAAGTAAAATCAATCAATCCTCCAACTTCTCCCAGAAGCACATTGCATAAGGAAGCTAACTAACTCAGTTAACTAGGTCTAGTACCTTGCCAAGGGTTTCACATGTGAAAAACATGGACATTTTAAGACCCATCTGGGGAAAGAAAAAAAAACAGAACCAAAAGTTGTCAGTCAGTGGCTTAATTCGGGGCTGTTTCCCATTGCAGATATTTCTATGTTTTTGTTTTTATAAACAACAACAAAGAATCCAATGCAGTTTGTCTTTGTTTTTAAGTTTGTTCTTAGAATCAGTCCTTTGCAGCAAATATCTAAATTGATGTGAACAGAACTATCTGATTCTTAAGTCTATCTACAACTTAAGCAGATATAAACCAGGATTGTGAAAGACACAGAGACTCTGAGTTAGAGTTCATCCCCCTAAGTGAGAAGAATACTTAGTTATTGTTCAGTTTGTTTGTTTCATTTATTTTGTGCAGCTGCTGACAATATCTTTCTTAAAATTATTTTTATCATTTACTTAAACAAAAACTGGAACCTGTTAACACTGAAATTAGACCCAAAACATTGTTGCCTAGAAACAAGAAGAAAATAGATTTGTTATATACACACAAAGACCTAAAACTGAAAGATAACTTAATGGTGATTCTTATATTTGAGAAATACCAATGTGGGAAGTAGCAACAACTCTGGATATTAGTGAGTAAATTCAGACTTCCACTTCAAGTCTCTTAATTAAAGCAAAATATTGGTGCATCAGAATTGCAAGTCTAATTCAGGAAGGAAGATGAAGTCATGTTGATATTTATAAAATGTTTGTAGATCCTTGGTTACAGGCACGATGCAAGTGTTATTTGCAATTGGTAGTGGCTATTATTGGTTAGGTCCTGTGAGCACAGCACGGGGGATGGAGACCATGCACTTCATCATGGGAGTTTGTTATAGTTAATTCACTGTCATTTGCTGCAGCTGGAGATTCCCTACAAGTCACAGGTTCATCTATTTAGAGACCTCAAGATGTGTCTCTTATCTTCAGCTGGTCCCTTCAGGTTCTTCCCAAATCCCATCAATTTGTCACTTAGTTTGTTTCGATGAGCAATTAGGGACCTTAGATCCCAAGAGGATGCATTAGAGCATGTAAATTATTTACTCACCGACTTTTCAACAGGAATTCTGAAGATCCCAGATATTTAGGTCTATGCAGGAGTGATGTTTGTGGTCAGTTAATGTGCTCTCCTGTGACAGCACCTGGGAAGCACAGTAGGATTTCTGTGAAGGTTTCAAATAAAATCTTATTATTTAGCTGGGTCCTTGATTTATGTAATAATTGCAAATACTTACAAGTTTGTCGCTGTCAAAGGATAGAGACTGAACTATTTTTCAAAAGAAAATTAGTTTAAAAACTTTTTACATTTATTTTATTTTATGTATATGAGTGTTTTGCCTGCATGGATGGATGTGCACCATGTGCATGCCATGTAACCTTAGAGGTCAGAAGAGGGCATTGGATCCCTAGAAATAGAGTTATGGACTGCTGTAAACCACCATGTGGGTGTTGGGAATCAAACCTGGGTCCTCTGCAACAGCAACAAGGGCTCATAATCACCCAGGCAACGCTCCAGCCCCCATGATTACAATTTTAAAAGAAACCCAAAGTGTTCTGTATGATGGCATTATTGTCAGAATGAGTGTAGATGTCCTCAAGGAGATTTATTCAAATGAGAGCAAAAATAACAAGACAGTTGTACAAATGGCATTGTTCGTAAAAAACTTAATCTTAACTCATTCTAATTCCATTATTAAATAATTTATATCATGAGCTGATGATGACTTCTGGGAATAATGGCATCTCTACTTGCAAACATACATTATCACCACCCGTTCCTTTAAGAATAAGTGCCATCCATGTGTGCCTCAAACTCACAGAGCTCTGTCTGTCTCTGCCTCCCAAGTGCTGAAATTAAAGGCATGTACCACCATGGCCCTACTTTAATTTCTATAAATGGAAAATTAGATAAGTAATTTACATACATCATTTGGTAGTTTTAATGTAACAGGCCCACATAATCTCACAGGGAGCACCACTATCAGGAGGTGTGGCTTTGTTGGAGTGTATCACATGGGGGCAGGCTTTCAGGTTTCCTGTGTGCAGGATACTGCCCAGTGTCTCAGTTGACTTCCTATTGTCTACAAGATGTAGAACTCTCAGCTACTCCTCCAGTACCTCATCTGCCTACCTGCTGTGGTGCTCCCCGCCCTCATGATGATAATGGACTGAACCTCTGAAAATGTAAGCTACCCACCCCTTGTAAGAGTTGCCATGGTCAGGGTGTCTCTTCATAGCAATAAAAAGCTTTTAACTAAAACACATTGATTGACTTTCACTCTAAGCAAGACTTCACACCAATGATAGAGTAAGCAAATGGAAATCATTTCTCATTATCTTCACAGGCAGGAGTGAATGGCACTGGTTAATCCAATCTTAATAGAGCTGGAGGAAGCTATAGTAATGGGGCCACTTAATAATCAAGAAATACAAAAGGGTCGGGTATGGTGACCCACACCTTTAATCCCAGCACTTGGGAGGCAGAGGTAGGCAGATCATTCTGATTTCAAGACCAGCCTGGTCTACAGAGTGAGTTCTAGGAGAGCCAGGGCTGCATTGTCTCAAAACATCAATAGCACACATAGAAAAAAGGTCTACAAGTGATTCAGTGGAGAGCAACTGATCAGAATTACAATGTGACTGTACAAACCGTTTTAAAGGGAAATTTACCACTCAATCGTTTTCACACATTAATAACATATATTTTTAAAGATTAGGTTTTTAAAAAAGATATTCTTTTGGAATGTAAAGGAGAAATTTTACATTTTTTATTCATTTCGGCTCACTTTGTAACACTTATAATAATAAAAATTTACAAACAAAATTATCCAGAAAGGAAGGCTTGCTTCAGTATGTTAATGATGCAAAAGAAGTTCAAATTTAATGGAAAAAAACCCAAAGATTATAAATCCAAGCCTGGCATTTCTTACCTGCATTTCTTCATTTAGCTGACTTACAAAGAAGACCACAACCTCCCTACCTGTAATATAAAGATAACAGCTTACTTCCTGGGTTGACTATGGACTGAATGAGAAAATTGTATACGACCTACATTCGTGTTCAATTAGCTAAACATTAATTAGTTGTTGGGGTCACCATGTAACAGTGAAGAAAGATTTCTGTTGACCTGAACCTCTTACAAAGCAGAATGACATTGTGAGAACCACAATGAACAAGCATCCTCCATGCTGTAAGCCTATTACTAATGTTTCACGGGCCACCTGTCCAGAGATGTAAATCCTTTGCATGTTTCTTCTCCTTTTCCTCCTCTTCCTTCTCCTCCTCCTTCTCCTCCTCCTTCTCCTCCTCCTTCTCCTCCTTCTCCTCTTT
>LOJH01019284.1:7001-23874 GCA_001685095.1 Ellobius talpinus | reverse complement strand
AGCTGTGAGATCCATGGGGGCATCAGAAAGGGACACTTCCAGAGGTAGCTGTGAGATCCATGGGGGCATCAGCAAGCTTGTGAAGAGTGAGAGAGAATGAAGAAGACCTAGGAAGGTGAGAATAGTGACCTTTTTTTAAAAAGTTTTAACTGCATATTACTTGACAAAAGTATGCTTTTCTGAAGTTATTTTTTGCCATTTTCATTTTCCACTGTTATAGTAGGTAGTGTGGTAAGGGGCTAGAAAAGTGGAAAATATGGATGACAGAAGAAAAGTAGATTCAGTTATTCATGTTAACTGGGTTTGACATTTCCTGATCCTGTGCCCTATGTGATGCTCCTGTAAGAAAAGAAACAGACTCACATCCAGGAGGAGTTGTTTTCCTCCGAAGACCAAGCTGCTTTGCTTTGCCTTAACAGAGGGCTTTAACCAGCACTTGAGTCCTGGAGTCATTAGAATTGACAGGACAACACCTCCTCACAGTGGTAATTGAGTTGAGCATAGGCCATGGGACACTGTGGCCTTTGCTAAGTGAGGTCAACCCTCCCTGTTCAGTATAATGATGCCTATTTTCCACTAATTTTTCCCTGTAGCAAGAAATGCACTTAGAGCAGCAATTACTATACTGTCCCTATCTAACACTTGTTTTAAATTGTCTTGCCTATATTAAAGAAGATTTTAAGGCACTTTTAAATAAAAGATATAGGTAAAGAAAAAAAAGCATATACACTGTAGAACTATTTGTTTTAATATCTTCACAAATACATGGTGAGGTAAAGTTTGAAACAGATCATAATGCTAACTGTTTAGCACCTAATTAATAACTAATGTTTATTCAAAATGTTACTATGTCACATATGTGGCATTTCTCATTTACCCCTATAAAAAATAACTGTAGAATTGTGCTAATTTTATAGGAGTAGCAATTTGTAAAATATTTTCAGTAGGAAAATGAGGGGAGTCTGGCTGGGAGATAAAAGGAAAGGGGTGGGTAACTAGAACCAGAGACACTGTAACAATGTTTATTTTCATAGTGTTTCTGCCCCCATGACTTGACATTGTTTTCCTCTCTAAGTTATGGATTACATGTGGAACTGATGGGACATGACATGAAATTGTATCAAGACCCTTCCAAGTCATACCCATCCTTCAAACTTTTTATGTGTATGGGATGTTCCCTGAATATATATCTGTGCGCCATTTGTGTACCTTGTGTTCAGAGGGGCCAGGAGGGCATTGGCTCTTCTGGAACTAGAGTTACAGACTGTTTCAAACCGTCAAGTGGATGCTAGTAATCAGACATTGGTCCTGCCAGAGCACCCAGTATTTTCAGCTGTTGAGCCATCTTTCCATCCCCATAGCCACCCTTTTAAAAGTATAATGACTGACATTCCCTTTGGCTCCTTACGTAGTACACAAAATTGTATGCTTGCCAAGAGTATATAGCAGGATCCTCACAAGAGCGTGCTGTTGTGAAATTTTTAATATTTTTAGTGTTGAGGTAGAGGATCCCATTCTTGTTTTGGTTTACATTCCTTGAGTTGTAAGTCTAGTATCCTCCTTACAGATTTATTTCATCATATGTGAGCTTCTCTACTTACCCTGTGTGCGTTGTCTATAGGTACACTCATACAGCGTCCCTGTTTGCCCTCTGCATTGTACACAGCCCCGGCAGTTAGGAAGTCACTGGCAGACTGTGTGTTACAAATTCTTTACACGTATTTTTTCTTATGGTTTATTTGTATTAATAAAGACAATTTATATGAAGGACTTCCCTTGTTCCAATATTTCTCAAAATTTTTGCAGATTTTTTTAAAAATTGCTTAAATCTTTTTAGTGGGTATCAATTTGTCTGATTAAGTCTAAGAACTACTTTGGTTTATTGTAAAATACCCCAGTTCGCTTTTCAAACAGCCACAGGGATCAACACCACTTAATATATTATATCTTGGTGTTTTGTTTCTGTCTATTGGTCTCTACTTTTACAGTTGCAAGTATTTGTAATATCACGTAGGATCAATTTTATATCATTATTATCTTATTAAATTATCAAAAAAGAATCACCTAATGTTATTAGATTTGCACTTAAAGATTGATGGGTTTTGGCAGAGAAAAATCCTGTTTTAAAAATTAGATTCTGCTAAGGAAAAACTTTTTACCTTTAGCTGTACTACTCTACTGAACGTCTTTAGCTGTACCTTTTAAGGAACCCTGGTAGAGTTTGTTTCCTTTCTAAGACTGTTGCACACTTCTAGTGCACGTACTCTAGCCTCCACCCCATCTTGAGACTTTCTCCAAAGACATCTGGCCACCAGTGCCAAGATATGTTGCAGACTTGACAGCTCACTAAAGCTGTGGTTGTCATTAAGTCATGAGAGGAAACAGACAGAGGTCAGGCTATGTTCCCCATTCCCTTGGGAGCAATGCTAGCTTTTCAATTGCTGTTTTTTTAAAAATGTATATTTATGTATTTTATGTGATATGGTGGAATGGGGTACAATTCAGAAAATAATTTTTGAAAGTTGTTCTCAATTTCTACCATGTAGGACCTGGGCTCAACCTCAGCCATGCAGTTTTACCCACTGAGCCAGCTCATTTCCATTGCTATTATAAGTTGGATCTATTCTGTAGCTAGCAGCAATCCTCCTGCTTCAGCCTCTCTAATAGTGGAAAAGAACTACCATGCCCAGCTTGTTTTATTTTTAGTTCTGTTTCTGTAGTCACTGTGTTTGGCTCTTAGAAGTTTTCTAAGACTTTAGATATGTGTTCAACAAATAATCCTTCCTTGTTCCTCTTCTTTTTTTATTCAAACTAACTTTTCCAAGTTAAGAAAATACTCAGCTGTTTCTAAACTGACTATTGTTAATGTTTTTGTACATTCACCTTATCTATATGTTTTATTTACTTTTTAACAGTTTTGGAAACTTTTTGTCTTTTTTCTTTTTTTCATATTTTGAAACTTCGATTTAAATTTTTTTTCATTTTACCTACCAACCATAGTTCCCCCTCCCTCCCCCCTTTACAGACACCCTTATCCAGTCCTCAGAGGGAGTAAGGCCTCCCTGGGGGGGGGGTCAACAAAGTCTGGCATATCAAGTGGAGACAGTACCAAGTCCCCCTGTATCAAGGCTGAACAAGGCATTGCATCATAGGGAATGGGCTCCAGAAAGCGAGTTCATGTACCCAGGATAAGTCCTGGTCCCACTGGCAGTCGTCCCCGCAACAGATCTTTTCAACAGATCTTTTCAGGTAGGGAAATTTGTAGTGACTATCCTACCACACACATGCCCATTACACAGTTTATTGAATTTATTGAACAATTTAAAAATGAAAGATATCAAGATACATCACCTAAAAGCTGCAGTCACTGTGTCTGTGAAACCAGGGTATTCTTCTGGCTTAACCATGGCACCATAGCCACATCCACAAGAGTAACAGTGTGATTCCCCAGTACATCCTCATGTCTATTCATGCTGAATATTTCCAGTTGTATTCGGATTGCCTTCTAGGTTGTTTGATTGATTGGTTGGTTGATTAAGGTTTACAGATTTGGGGGTTATTTATTTATTATTTTTTAGTATAAGGGCTTATCCTTTGGCTCAAGTAGGGCAAGAATTTACTGTGTTCTTGAACAAGTCAGATAGAGACCACAAAAGAGTGGTTTTCAAATTCATTGCTTTTATATTTTTGATAGACTTTCTTGTAACAAAGAGCTTTCCCTGTCTTATCAGCAGGGATGCTTAGATTGCCTTTAAATCTAATTCTTACTGAAAAGATGGAATAAATGTTGAATTTTTTGCTCCTTCATCAGTTTTCTCCTTGAAAATGGCATCTATTCTGAGGAAACCATTCATAAGCATGATGTTAGGAACTGTGTGTTGATCCGTTGTGAATGACATTTTGGGCAGAAGTTATAGCTTATACCTATATACAAAAATCAAGAAATTTTCTTTTTTTAAAATAATTTATTTCAACTTTATTTTATGTGCATTGGTGTGAAGGTGTCAGATCCCAGGAAACTGGAGTTACTGACAGTTTGTGAGCTGCCATGTGGGTGCTGGGAATTGAACCTGGATCCTCTGGAAGAGCAGTCAGTGCCCTTAATCATTGAGTCATCTTTCCAGCCCCAAAATTTTTCTTAAATAACTTAATTTTCAGAAACTAGAGAGACCCTTCTAAAAAGCAAGCATTTTGTTGCCATTGGCTCTGATACATGTGCTCCCCCAAATCCCCCAGAAAAATGATGGACTTTTGGTTAGCTTGTAAAAAATGAATTTCTAGTTTGCATCTTCTCCTTTATGTGGTCTTTTGTACTGGCGGTGACAGCTGGTGGCTGGATCAGGGGAAGAAAGCATGCAGTTGTATGTGTCCAGAGCAATTTGCAGTCATTTCATGCTGGGTTCCAGATGTTCTTGCAGTCTTGTTCCGAACTCTTCTCACCATTCCATTGCTTGAGTCTGCACTGGCTTCTCCTGAGCTTATCTTGGATGCACTGTCTAAAGTTGTTTATTCTGATCGATATACTTGAGCAGTTCATAACCATGGCAGGTTCTTTGAAGGACTTTCTAATCTCTACTTTCATCCCAGACCTTAGTCCTGGGAACCTATGGCTCCAACCTGTTTTGTCAGTACCCTGAGTGGGCATCTTTCCTGCTTGTCCCTCACACTGCAAACTGGGTCAGTTATCTCCACTCAACCTCTGAACTTCCTATTTTTCTGTATTTCATGATACAGTAAAATGGGCAACACTCATTAATCTTTAGTCGTTTAAAATCTCCTATTCCATGCAACTCCCAGCTTCCTGGAACCCAATCAGCTACAGTACAGTTTATCAGTTTCTGTGTTTCTAAGGCTTTGTAATATCTTGTAAAGATTTCCCTCAGAGCAGTGTCTGTTAGTGTCTGTTAAAGCGGGCTGCTGAGTCTGTGTGGCTTCCTTTCCTCCTGGGGAAGTGATGAGGAGTGGCTAGCCTCTTGTAGGAAAGGCCAGTACTTCCGGAGAAAACCCAGAGCCTGTACCTCCAGAGAAAACCCAGAGCCTTTAGTTGGCGTAGAAGTCTTTCCTAGCTGCTTGTTTTTCAGTTCATCTTTCCTCCCCTTCCAGTACTTTGGGTAACATCACAGTGAAGTGTGAGTCTCCTATAAGTGTCTTTGCCCAGTGTTCACATTTGCATGATCAACTCAGCTTTTCCTAACAGCCTTTGGAATGTGGTATTTGTTTGCTTTTGTGGGCTTTTGGTCTTCAAAGACAATTTTTCTGTATATGGTTTATTTAGGCTTTTTAAAATTAGCATTTTATTAAAATCCTGATTATAAAATTTAGGGGGTTTTTTGGCTGTTGTTTCATTTAAAGAAGTTAGCGTAACATTTTTATGTTATCTTGTAATTTGTTTGTTTGTTTCTTTTTCAAGATAAGGTTTCTCTGTGTGGCCCTGGCTCTCCTGGAGCTCACACTGTAGATAAGGCTGGCCTCGAACTCACAGAGATCTGCCTGCCTCTGCCTCCTGAATGCTGGGATTAAAGGCGTGTGCCACCACCACCTAGCAAAATCTGTAGTAATTTTAACATTTTTAAAAGGAATTTTAGTTAATGTTTGGTTCTATTTACAATTGACTACAAATATTTTAGAGTGTGTGTGTGTGTGTGTATCTGTGTGTTGTATCCAGTTTCCATTCAGCACTTTAGGAACAAATCTTGCATAGTTGTAAAATAATTTATAATTGCTGGGCAGGATCTCAGTGGTAGAAAACCTGCCCAGCATCCCAAGGCTCTTTGTTTACCCCCTAACACTACAAAACAGAACAAACTAATAAAATAACTTGGAACTCTATTCCTCTTCAAGATTGTGCTGGATCTTAAGTTTCTTGAATGTACCAGTGCTCAATGTCTGCATTTAAAGTCAAAAGTTCAAATCAGTAGCTCATTTACATATGTTAAATTAATACAAAAAGGTCAACTACAGTTAAATCCTCTTATATATTTTTAAAATAAAAATAATAGATTCTTTAATAAAAATGTAGAATTGCTCAGGTGCTTGATTCTTTTCAACTTCTCTGTGCTTAAGTCTGAATGTTGAGGAGATGAAAGATGTTGATAAATCGGGGGGGTTGGGGGACATAATTGCCACACAGTATTCTTGACCTCTTAGCAGTGACCCTAACTGAGCCTGCTCCTGCTTATTTGTTTGCTATGTCTGGGTTAGTGCCCTTTTGATGGTTTTGCAGGCAGTCTGGCTGCATACCACACTCTTCTCAGGGAAACCCGCTACTTCTCACCAGGTTTGCCTTTCTTTGTTGTCTACTTCTTGCCTCTCCTTCTTGAGGTCTTTCAACCTGATAGGAATTTTTGTTATTTTATTTATTTCCTATTTGGCAGAACTGTGAACAGTTTTCATTGTCATTATGCATCATTATTACTAATCTGTAGCTTATAGATGGGGAAACTTGGGTTCAAGGTTAAATAACTATCCATTATCATCCAACTGCTAAATGATAGGCATTGATTGTTCAGAGTGAGTCCAGAGCAGTGCTGTTTACTATTCAAAAGCAGCTTCTTCTGCAGTTGTCAGAGCTTGCAGAGTATAGCGGAAAGTGCACTTTAACATCAGTTTGCCTTTGTATATATTCATCTTCAACATTTAGTTCTCGGAATTCACCCATGCATTGTCTCTGAATACATCTGACCTAAGCTGTCAGTTTTCACACATGACGTAGGCATTATTACCCACCTAAAGCTTTCTCAGCCTGTCTGCAGGATCCCAAAACCCTGAAATTTGATCACCTGTATTTACCAAATGCTTATGCATGCACCTGTCTTCTTTCTTTTGGTGCTTGAACACTCGTGTTAGTGTGTGTCCCTTGGATGCAGTGGCCACATCTCAGCATCGTTAGTGCTGATAGCATGCCTGGCATGAAGCAGACAGCCTTTTGACGTTCCAGTCCTTTTTAACATAGTAATCTGTACACCAAAGGTTAGCATAAAACAGATTGGGGATGGGGCGTTCTGTATCATGTTTGTACATGCCAGTCAGTTTCATTGTGTGCTGGAATTGTGTTGTTGCAGTTTAGAAGTAGAAGGGGGGCACCAGGAGGAGCTCAGGAGCACTCTGTAATTACATCTTTTACTGGGTCCTCTGAGGCAGTTCACCTCCACTCTGTAGTAAAATGTGGTGTCCACTGGGTGGTGACAGAGACCTGAGTAAGACCTGAAATGGACAGGCCCAAGGAGACAGAAAAGGGACCCTTTTATCTTTTTAGGGAAGTTAGAGTAGACCACTGTTGTCATTTTGGAGCTTGTAAAGACAAAAAATGCTAAACAAACAAAGAAAAACAAAAAAGGAAATAAACATTTGGTTTTGTCCTAAATCGTATTAAATTACATTTCTTGTGAGTGGGGAGAGAAGATTGTTAGCACTTATGCTACTGAACCTGGTGAAGCGCCATTAATATGGCCTCCCCCAAAGTTCTGACAGCACATGGCCAGAGCTCACCTTTGTGTTGTCAGGAAAGAGGAGAAAGTAAATTCCTGCCATGAAGCCGAGCAGGAACATCAGTAGAGGGAGCAAAACCATTGTCCTGCTGAGAAGAGTCCCGGATTCAAAGCATGGGCAATACTGACTGTAGAAATGCCCTCCACAATACGTCTGTTTCTACATCGTTGTGCTTGAGTCTTCTCACCACTGTTCCTTGGGAGTAATGAGGATGTAAAACACCAGATAACAAAAGGGGTGTGTGTGTGTGTGTGTGTGTGTGTGTGTGTGTGTAAGGTAGCTACTCGCAGATTTGCTTCAGTCTACTTTTGTGATAGAGAATACTTTTAGCACATAAAAACATAACTGATAGTGACCCTTGTTGCTTTTATGGGTTCCATGCAGTATTTCCTTGACGCAGTAAAAGTTGAATACTTAATCTGCACCCAAAAAAAAATCATTTTTGTGTAGAAATCATGTATGGTTTTTTCTCTTAATTTTATTAGTTACAGATGTCAAGTTGCTTGACAAAGAGACTGTGGTTTGGTTTGACTATTGGAACTGAGAGGCCTTTGAGACATGGTTTAGAACCTGCTTCTGTGAGGGGAGCCCCACTCATAGGTTCCCTGGGGCCACCTCCATCTCTCGATGTAGCTCTGGTTTCCCCCTCTCTGGTCTGTTCCACCATATCACATTCATTCCTTTCCCTTGCCTTGTTCTGTTCTTTCCTGGACCCTGTTCTGGTCCCTCTCTCTGATCTTCTTTCCACACTTTATTTCCCATCCTCCACAGGTACGTTTGCCCAGACCATCATTGAGTTGTAAAGAACATGCACACATTGATTATAGTGGCACTGCTGAGACTCATGGGAGTAATGTGATTGTATTGTAACCAGTCAGTCAGCAAGTATTTCTGGGAAATGTATTATGATGCCACTGTCACAGACTGTAGTTGTCTGAACCAGAATGGCCCCCATAGGCTCTTATATTTGAATGCCTGGTCCCCAGTTAATGGAACTGTTTGGTAAGGATTAGGAGCTGTGGCTTTGTTGTAGGAAATCTATCAATTGGAGTTGACTTTGAGGTTTCAAAAGGCCATGCCAGACCCAGTCACCGTCTCTCTATCTGCCTGCTGCTTGTGGATCAGAAGGTAAAGCTCTCAGCTACTGCTCCAGTGCCATGCCTGTCTGCTTTACTCATGATGGTCATGGACTAACCCTCTAAAACTGTAATCAAGCCCCCAGTTAAATGCTCTCCTTAAGAGCTGCCTTGGCCATGTGTCTCTTCACAGCAATAGAACAGTACTAAGACACAATTGTGCCCTAAGTATCCATTAGCCTGTTCCCTGTGCACAGCAGAAAGTGCAAGTGAGCGGACATTGTTTAGAACTAAGCACCCAGAGCAGTGCTTTCTGGCCCTGACACCTGTGAGGCCCCTCCCTCTCTAAGAAGCACTCTGGGCCTAGCTTGCTTCACTGCTTTTAACATTTAGAGGAATTGATTTTTAAGCACTTACATCTTGGGAGGCACTTTTATATTCCTGTCTACTGCCTCTTCATTGAAAAGTTTTATGGGAACAAATAGGCCATTTCCTATAAATGTTTTTGTGCATTTACTATATTGACCATTGGCTTTTACACACAGGTACCTAATAAGGGCTTGTCACTTGAGGGTTAACTAGATATTGTATAATCTTGTGTGTGGCTTTCCTCCCCAAACTCTACTTTCTTAACTCTGAGCTGTGTTTGTTGTAATCAGAGTTTCTGGCTTGTCACATGGGTGTGTGCTATTGCTCTGATTCACAATCTTCTAATGAGCTAGGTACTCTGAAGGAGACAGAGGAGAAGCTGCTGGGGTGGTGAAAATGTGCTATGAGTTGGCGTGAGAAGCTTTTCTTGAATATTTTAGAACACAAACATTGTACCCCAGTGTTCAGTTTGGTCACTTAGCCATTCAGTGAATTTCCTTTAATTCTTAAAATTATTATTTTTAGATTTTATGTGTATGGTTTTGCTTGCATGTATGTCTGTGCACCACATACATGCAGTGCCCACAGAGACCAGAAGAGGGCACTGGATTCCCTGGAACTGCAGTAGCAAAGTTTATAAGCTGTAATGTGGTTTCTGGGAATAGAGCCTGGGTCCTCCAGAAGAAGAGCCCTGCCGAGCCATCTCTCCAGCTTGCTGTCAATTCTTACACAGTCTGTAGATGTGTGTGTTGGGCTGAGAGATGGCTCAGCTGTTGAAGGCTAGACTCACACCAAATGTCAGATGTATACAGTGTTAGTTGGTTTTCCTTAGACATATTTCTGTACTGAAAATGAGAGGTGAAAAATGTGCCTTGTTCTTTACACTGAAAATAAACTTTCCTGTACCTGCACGAGTTCCCACCTCTGCCTGTCTCTTACTTGCTAGTTTAAAATTCCTTCTCCTGAGAAATACAGACCTTTTACCTACTACTCCATATTTTGCTTGTGCATCCTGTCTTTATTTATTCAAAGGCTTTCAGAATAAACACCAATGGCTGTTGCTGAATAAAAGTGGGTGTCCGTGCCTAAATGTGGATGGTGTGTGTTTTCGCATACATGTTCTCATCTTCATCGAGTTTCTTCCCCACCAGCTTCCTTCACTTCGGGTTTTTCCAAGTTCTTCTTCTCTGGGTCTTCCTTACACACTCTAGCTGTCTACCTTTCTTCCACATCCTACAGTGGAACCTCAGCCAATGATTCTGTGTTGAGTGAGAAGAGCCGAGAAGCACAGGACAGTTACATTTGTCTGGTGTGTGGGCATTGTCCCATTTTGGTTTTGCTTCCATGGTTTTGAAGGGGAAAAAAAAAACTAGATGAAATGGATCGAGTGAGGGTTCTGGAACTTTGCATTTGACAAGGTCAACCATGACTGTCAGTCAATCACCTTTGTAAAATTGTAAAGTATGGAGATGAGGAAACTCCAGTTTTCAACTTTTTGAAGGTAATAAAGCCAGATGTCTTAAATCCCAGACCTGCAAACATAATATGTATGTGAGGGAAGAAGCAATGAATGGATCATCTGGAATAGATGTTTGAGCATGAAGAAAGCAGGGTACATGATTGCTAGCTCCATTGAGAACGCCTTATCTATTAGGCTGGTCTTGTTTTTACTGAAGGTTGTTCATTTAGTGAGTCAGAAAATCACTGTTAACGTAATGTATAGAGTAAAGCATTTGGCAGGGCCTTTAGGACATTTAGGATTATGCCGAAAATGCGGTCTGCAAGTCTTACCCCAAACTGTGTGTCATTATCATCTGGACTATTGAAAACCGTTGTAGAAGTACTATATGTTCTTAGCAGACGTTTATGGCAACTAAGACAACATAATAAGCCTCTGTTCGAGAGCACTTCTGTTTTGTTAACCAGCACTAACTAGTGCCTGTTCCTTACCTTCATGCCTCAGATGCAGGCTTAGAACTGTATAGAATTTTTAATAAATGGGTTATTTTCTGCATGCTGTTGGTAACTCTCACTTCACTTCTGGTTCATGTTAAAAAATATTAACATAACAGTAGACATATAAACTTATATTATGTACCTTGTTTCGTTGTATTTTATTTCATAATTTTAGAAATCCTCCAGTTGAGCATGTAGCTATTTTTTTCTAACACATTGCAGTTGTGAGCATTCATATAACAATTGGTACCACAGTTTCCCTGCTTTTAAGCAGCTGTGTGCACATCAGGGTCCCATTCAGTCCACACCTGTGAGCTGGGTTTTGGTGATTGGCTGGTGCGTCATCTAATAGGATAGTAACTAGCCTTTAACTGTCCTGTTCATCTTGAATTGCCAGAGTTGGGACTAGAGGAAAGTTGTAAGCTAGGGTTTTGTGTTGCAGGTCTTTGTATCATCTTGATAATCGATGCGTGTTCTAGTCATTGTCCCTGGCAGAGAAGATGACAGTCACATATTTTTTTTTTTTGGACAAACTGATTAACTGTTGTAGAACTGATTTAAAAATAGACATTTTGCTGGGGTGCTAGTTAGGTCTTGTTTTATTACTTGTTGGTCTTTACCCTAAGGAGCTGAATACTCTGCTCTCAGCCAGCATTTAACCCACTTCCCATATTCATAAGCAAAGACTCTCAAATGCTAGCTTCTTCAAGTTTGTGTTACCACTTGAAATAATTTTGGTCATCAAAGAGACACATGGGAATGCTGTCTATGCCACAGTTGCTGAGTGGCATGCTCTGCTGTCTTTGAAGCAGCATACATCCTTCACTCTGCTGATTGCCTCCTGGCTCACATCTTACCGACTGAGTAAGCACATGGGCTTCGCTTTAACTTGTCCAAAGCAGTCTGTCTCACTGCTTCACTGCAGCAGAGTATGAGGGGAGAGTGAAGATGCTGGAGTCAGCTTTGGGTTTGAACTCTGGATCTGCTACCTGCTAGCTGTGAACACTTGAGCAAGTTCACCTGTGCCTCAGTTTTGTCACAGAATGAGATAATGAAATCGTGTGCCTGTTGTAAATGTTATATGCATAGTGTTTTGAATGATGGCTGACACGTGGTGATTACTTAATGAACGTAAGCAATTATGACTATCATTGTTGTCGTCATTTATTATTACCACAATCTAAGTCTAAACCACCATGTGGAAAAAAAAAACTTCTGTGATGTACCTCAGATTATAGAACTGATCTGCTGAAAAGTCTCTAGAATTTTCCAGTTAACTCAGGACAAAATTCCAAGTCCTCTTCATAGTGCCCTATGTGTTATGACTTAGTTTTCTGACCTCCTCCTGGGACCTCTCACCTTCTTGGGCCTTTGTTCAGAGAGAGGGTCGTGCTCTTTCTGGCACTCTTCCTTGCTCTGCACCATCCCACTCCCAAGTTTTAAATTGCTTTTACCACCTTAATTTTCCTGTTGTTTTGTTTTGTTTGGATCAGATAGGATTGGATTGAGTCGGAATGCTGGTGATGGGATTCAGGGCCTTATACATGCTAAACAAATGCTCTGCCACATCTATTTATTGTCTATGTCATGTAGGTTCCAAGGATCGAACTTGAGTACTCTGGCTTGGCAGCCTTTACCCTCTGAGCCATTCTCTGGGCCCTGCCCAGTACTGATGCTGGCGACATATTTAAAGGATGATGTTGCTCATCCTCCCCCTCTAAACAGAGCATTGTACTTCTCTTAAAGTACCCTAAAGAAGTGGGTCTATAACTGTTATGTACCAATTCAGACTTTATTTAAGAAGCTTGCAGTGTGAGAATTCTAAAGTAATAAACATGGTATCCCTTTCCCACCCCTAAATAAAACAGAAATAACAAGATTGTGGTGACTAGAGTCACATGAAAATATCACATCTCTTATGTTCACAGCAACCACATGCAGATCATAGTATCAGTTAAGTTGGATCATTAAGTGAATATTTGAAGAAAGCAAAGCCTTATTTCAAATGACAAAAAACTGTTTTATAATAATGGGTAAAACATTTTGCAGTTTTTGCAAACGAAGTCCTTTCATGGTAATCTACATTAGTTTCATTCATGGTAATCTGGTAATGTTATAATAGAGAATTTAAAAATATTTCTTGCTAACTAGCCATTTTATTGCACCTTCCTTCAATTCCTTACAATTCTGTGTTAATTATTTAAGATATAAAACTAAAATGGACTGGAGAAATGGTTCTTTGGTTAAGTACATTGGTTGCTTAAGAACTTTAATTCCCAGTGCTTACAACCATTTGAAACTCCACTTCTCAGGGTTCCAGGTACTAGGCATGCAAATGGTATCCATACATATATTCAGACAAAACACACAAATTTTTTTAATTAAAGAAATTACCTAATGTAGTTTTCATTCTTCCCAAATTTCTTTTCCTGTCTTCACATTTTTAAGTAGAATGTTTTTAGGATGCTTGTTTCCAGTTGAAGAATGTTTCTTTAAACAGTAAGTTACACTGTGGGAAATCCCCGAGATAATAATCATGTGGGGAGAACTTTGGGACCACAGTAAGTTATCAAGTGACTTTCAACTTGGAGCTCTTGACAGATCTGTTTGAAACTGAAAGCGAAAACTTTATTGATTTCAAAGGCATGGGTTAGAATGAAAATAACATAATGTTAAGACTCAACCACTGGCCAGTTGTGTTAGGAATAAGAGCACGGGCTTTGCACGGAAAGTGTGTGACAGTGTGTCTTAAGAAAATAGAAGAATCAGGTGTTAGGCAAAGTTAGCTGTGTTTCAGTGCCATTTATCTAAACTTGCCACCTGTCAGTCACTGACATTTTCTGTACATAGGACAATCTGCAGTTGTTAATACTGTGTCTCTTAGACTAGATGCCCATCATTCCTGTATTTGTTTTACTTATGAATTTATCTTTCCTTTAGGTAAGGAGGAAGAATATCCAAAGAAACCCTTGGGACAGCTTCCACCCGAGTCTAATTCTGCTTGTATTAATCAGTTGAGCAATGGACAAAGAAGTGTTGGCAGACCCAGCCCCCAGCTAAGCAGCAGAGGAGAAAGTGGATCACCTCACAAGAAGCATGAGCATTCCCCTGCCCACCACAGCAGAACCAGTACCCCAGAAAGAGTCCGGCCACCAAGACGGAAGTCAGTGGATGACGATAGTAAACACCTGAAGCCTTTGTCAGGTCCACAGGACAGTTCCAGGCACTACAACCATGCAGCTGCTAACCAAAATAGCAATGCAATTTCAAACATCAGAAAGGAATTTATGCCCAAATGGAAAAAACCATCAGATGCCTCAGTGATTGAAAGAACTGCTAAATATACCATCGAAGGCAAAAGTCATTTAGTGTATCCCACTCCTACAGTTGCCATTCCAAGTTCTGCTGAGACCCGAATGTCAAACTCAAGGCAGAAGATGAAGTTTTTTGATGGCAGTGATGGGAAGCGGGGTTCTAATGCTTCCCAGTATGACAATGTGCCTGGGAATGAGAATGAAAATGGGGCCTCTGTAGAAGAGGCCCCAGAACGGACCCACCCTCACAATCCAAAAAAGCACACTGAGCCAAATTCCAGCCCATCAAAAGTATCCAACAAGTTTACTTTGAAAGTGCAGCCTCCCAGCCATGTGCGATACCCATCCCAGTTAGAAGGGGAGGAGCACAGGGCTGCATATCCACCCTCCTACAGCAACCCCCCTGGTTACCATGGAAACTCTCCAAAACACATACCTGTTGCCCAGAGCAGCTTTATGTCCCCACAGATTAACCCAGGGCCCCAAATTAATCCTTCCAGGAGACTGTATGGTTCTTCTCTTTCAGTTGATGTTTCTCCGGAGAAATCTTACAGCCGCCCAACTCCTGTTGTTCTACCATCCAGTCGAATTGAAGTTCTTCCCATTGACATTGGTGCTGGGGGATATACAGGTAGTTCAGGGTCACCAAAGAATGGAAAGTTCATCCTTCCTCCAGTGGATTATTTACCAGAGAACAGAAAATGGTCAGAAGTTAGTTATACATACAGACCTGAGATGCATGGACAGTCATGGACTCGAGATGCTAGCTGTAGCCACTTAAGCAATTTACCAAAATATGCAGCCTTTCAACACATACCTTTTCAGGACCATGGCCTTCCAGAAGTATCTGTAGACAGTCCAGTGAGGTATATAATTTCCCCAGCAGTAGAAGATACCAGTCCTGGGTATCAATATGCAGGTCCCTCACCTCCAGCACATCGCTACAGAAATAGAGAGGGACTTTCTATTCAAGAGTCAGTGTTGCTGTGATAGTTGGCTGTATTCACTGAAGACAAAAGAACAGACACCATGTGATAGCCACATTGCTATGTTTATAGTTGCCAAAGCAGTATTTTATACTATTGTAAACAACTCATGCAGTTCCAGTGTATGTCAGGAAGAGAGTGTGTGGAAGTGCTTTATCTCCATGTAGATGCTGCTGAGATGAGTGTTTCAATTGCATCGTCACTGAAACTTAATAGGAGATTAACCTGGAAACATAGCAATAGTTTTTAGGGATGCCCACACAGTGAGGCTCTTTATTTTGTTTCCTTCATATCTTTCCTTCAGACCTGAATGTTTCACTCTGTTGATACATTCTGTTCTGACCACTGTCAGAAAGCACTGAGACACCAGAGGAGATGTTCTGAAGGCTATCGCTCACTTTTTAATAGGTGTGACATACACCTGTGCATACAGATTTTGATCGCAGAACTTAGAAATGTTTTTTAAAGCTACCTTTAACCTAGATCCATGGCATAACCGTGTTTCCCCCCTTATCTTTATACCCATAAAAAATTGGTCATATTTTAGCCTAGGTTCTAAACTGAAACTAAAAAAATTGTCCTGACTTTATGAATCCTACATCTCACAGAATGTCATTCTCCTTCTGTTACTGCCATTTTATCTCTACCTGAAAATTAAAGACACTGGGGAGAAAGACTTAAAATGTGGGTCAGTTAGCTTGAGGGTGTGGCTGTGGCACAGCGCTCACTGTGTCCTCTCACATCCAGCTGTCTCAGTGCCCTGTGCCCTTGGCTCTGGTCTTGACGGGTGCAGGGCACTAACCGCAGAAGGAGTTGGAAGTCACAGTCCTTGCAGCACTCTGGGCAGTGGAAGGTTGGTTTTCAGGTTCATTTGAAAGCAGCATTAGCCAGACTGCTATTCCTTAACTCTGCTTCAGTTTCACAGGGCCCCAGGAGAACCACTCACATGGGCTTTTTCTGACACTCATTCTTTACTGAGTATAGCGGATGGCTATTGCTACACTTACTGGGCCATTACATTATCCTGGTCAAAATTGTGAAAAATACCCTAATAAGCATCTAGAATTTTGATCTTTGTAAAAAAAAAATAGTATGTTTCATAGTTTTTGAAAATTTTTTCAGTGAAAAATAATTGAGGTTCATGGTTTAAAACAATTAAAATATGCTATTGTACACTACTGTCACCACGACATAGACAACATGGTGGGTTCCTTAAGAGAGGGTGCTCTGTGTGGAGGGTTGTCTCATTGTTCCCTTCTCGTATCTGAATATCAGAAAGGAGAAAGTCCAACAGTGATTGTCCCCTTCCTCCATGTTGGGGATATAAGCATTTGAGGTACAAGAATATGTCTTAAGATGAAAGCAACATTTGTTTAGCTAGTGAACGTGACAATATTTTTAATGTATATAATGATCTTAATGTAATCTAATCAATGTGGTAATGATGTTATTAAGTGTGGAAACAAATGCAGTATATTAAAGGTGAGCACCACACTGAAACTCCAACCCCTGACAAAATAACCAGGCTCTTGATTTAGATCATGTGGAAGGTGAGAAATAAATGTGTATAGAAATGTAGCTGAGGATATTAATTACAGTTCTTAAAGTGTGACTTTGTGGCTTACAAGGAACCAAGCTGTACAATTTAGTTTATGATGACAGCATCTATGCTTCTCCAGAAAGT
>LOJH01019283.1:7900-21308 GCA_001685095.1 Ellobius talpinus | reverse complement strand
AGGAAGGAAGGAAGGAAGGAAGGAAGGAAGGAAGGAAGGAAGGAAGGATAGCTCAGTATGGCTGTGTGAGTGAGCCGGCAAGCACCATTGCTCCATGGTTTCTGCTTCCTCTTCTTGGCCTGACCTCCCTAAACGTCATCTATGATCTGAGAGTATTAGATGGAATTAACCCTTTTCTGCCCTAATCCACTTTACTCAGTGTATTTCATTCCAGCAACAGAACAAAAGTAGGGCAGGTGCCCCGCTCTGTCATTTCCCAGCTCACTCTCCTGAGACAGGGTTTCTCAGTGAACTTGGAGCTCACCCTTTCCCCCTCTCAGTTCCACAGGCTCACAGCCACCAGCAGCTTCTACATGGGTGCCGGGCTCTGAATGTGGATCCCCATTCTTATATGGCCAGCACTCTTACCGTCTGGATTGTCCTTCCAGCCCGAGAAACTGTTCACAAAGGGTATGACTAGCCTAGTAGGGTGGTATGTGCTAGTAATCTCAGCACCTGGGAGGCAGAGGCCGGAGGGTCATACATTTCAGGCTAGCCTGGGCTTCATAGCAAGACTTTTCTCAAAAACAAAATCCTGAGTGACAGTACAGAGGGGGTAGCTGTGGTGTAGAGACAAACTGATTTTGTGTTCCTTAGCGCAGACTTGGGGAAATGGAAAGCTACTGAGAAGCTTATCCTCCAATCCGTCCTTAGTGTATGACACCATGGAGCTACTGAGACTCAGAGGAGGTGGGTACCGTGTCTAAGGCCACACAGCAAAGACAGAATCTGATTCTAGGTCTAACTCTGAAGCCTGAACTCTTGAGTTATGACACCGAGCTGTCAGCTTGGTCAGAGCAGCTCTCCCGGCATCCACAGAGCCACCACACGACTCCGAGAAAGACCGAGGTTGAGGTGGCAGGGCCAGCACCACTGATGCTGGGCCCCAAAACGCTTCCTAACATATGGTCCAGCTCAGCCTATCATCTTGTCTTAACTCTTCAGTTCCATGGTCAAACCTATATACAACAGTCCAGAGTAAGTCTTAAACTATTTTAAATAGTCTTTCATTTGTTTGCTTGTTTGTTTGTTTGTTTGTTTTTTGTTCTTTTAAGACAGGGTTTCTCTGTGTAACCGCCCTGGCTGTCCTGGAACTCACTTAGTTGACCAGGCTGGCCTTGAACTCACAGAGATCTGCCTGCCTCTGCCTCCCAAGCAAATACTCAATATAAAGAATGCCATTGTAAAGTCACGCACACAAGAAATATCCAGAATGCTCAGGTGTATAGAGAAAAACTAGAGGGGTGGCTTCGTGGGCCTGGTGGGAGGAGGCTAAAATGGGAAGCAACTGCCAATGGTCATGAGATCTCCTGTGGGGGTGATGGTAATACTCTAAAACTAGAATATGGTAACAGTTTGTGCAATTTCATAACTATACTAACAATGACAAATAAGGATTTAAAACAGGTGGGTGGCTCTTGTGATGAGGAATTTACGTTGCAACACAGCTGTGAAGCAGAGTCTGCGTACATACCATTTTGCAGGTAGCGTTCCAGCTGGTCCCTCCTCTCTTCAGCCATGGCGGCCGTCATTGCCAGATAGTGCTTTGGCGGGAAAGGCGGCAGGGAGTTTCCAAACACTCGTCTCAGCTGAAAGGTCCCAAGTCAAAGTGAGACACCAGCTCAAGGGTGAGAAGACTCAAAGCCTTACCTTGAGCACTTTATTTAAAAGGAAAGAAAAACTGATCCCTGTTGGTGGCCAAGGGGAGGGAAAGAGGACGGGCATTTCCTTTCGGAGGAACAGCCTTCAGGATACGTTCCACAGATGTCCTCCTACATCACAGATGGCTAATTCCAGCCGTGCTTTGGTGAAGCCAGCCTATATTTTCATTTTTTATAAGACGGTCAGAGCACCACTCACATTTCCTTAAATTCATTCTCTATCAGAATGATCAGAGATTATAGCCAGAATTTTTTTTAAATTTTTGATTTGTCTCACTATGTAGCCCTGACCGTCCTAGAACTCATGATGTAGACCAGGCTGGCCTCAGACTCACAGAGATCCTCCTCAGTCTGCCTTCCAAGTCAGATTAAAGGTGTGCGTGACCATTCTTGGCTCTTTTTATTCTAATTAATGTGGCCACCTAAACATAAATGTGTGCCCTTCATGTCATTTCCATGGGACGGTGCTAAACAGAGGTCCTAGAAGGCTGGCATGAAGGCCAATAGGATCCCAGGCAGGCCTTTCCTCCTACCTACCATATAGAACTCAAAACTATGGCGGCAGTCACTTTCATGGAAGATACATAAAAATAACTTTTACGGGCTGGAGAGGCGGCCCATAAGTTAAGAATGCATGCTGCTCTTACTGAGGACTCAGATTTAACTTCCAGCACCCATGTCAGGCAGCTCACAACTGCCTGTAACTCTGGCTCCAAGAGGATCCGATGCCGCTGACTTCTGCAGGCACCTACATTCACGTGGACACACACACACACGCACACACATACATGTACATGCAATTATAATTATTATTTTTAAATGAGAAGGAAACCAGGCAGCGTCCTGGGAGACTGGAACCTGACTGTTGGTGGAGCCCTCAGCTTAAACAGGGGAACCAGTCACAGGAGAAAGGAGACAGCAGACAAGACCTTCAATTCCCCAAGACCTTCAATTCCCGTTTAACTTTGGTTGCCATTGCCATAATTACAGTGCATACCTGGCAATTCATATGGCTGCTGCTTAAGAACACATGTTGAGGCTGACCACTTCTCTCCACCCCAGCGCCACTGTGTGGGTGCAATCCTACTAATATTTGTTTTCTAGACTGTAATAGCAGCCTCCTAGGCGGTCTCTCTGCTTCTCTTATGACCACCTTTCTCCTTCTAACACAGCTCTCAAGTAATACTTTAAAACTGTGTGTGGAATCATCATGCTTCCTCAGTCAGAATCCTCTGGGGTGTCTCAGCTCCCCGCCCCCGCCCAGTCAAAGGCAAAATAGTTCTAATTATCTAGAACTATGACACCATTATGAATACAATTAGCCACGTGTAAGGAAAGTCACACTTAAATCGTTTAAATAAGATAAAATTGTAAAATCGGTTCCTAAGTCATGCTAGCCACATTCTACTGTTTGATGGACAGTAACACATGTCAAGTTGCTTCCAAATTGGCTGAGCACATATACAGCATCTCTGTTGGTGCAGAAATTTCTACCGGCCAAATGCTGGCCTGAATATAGAGAGGTTATTAACTGTCGGGCTATGAACAAATTATGGCTTCCTGCTGTTTATTGTGTGGTGTTGCTCAGTTCTTAGAAAACCACATTCAATGCCAGCATTTACTTTTGTGATTTAAATTTTAAAACATATCCTGCAGAGACTACAAACTATCATAGCCGCTTCGGGAGAGAGCTTGGTAATCTCCTACAGTGTTAAGCATAGTCTCACTGTAGACTCCAGCGGTCAGTGAATCGGAACAGTTTACTGAACTGATCTCAAGACTGTGTCCTCACAGTCTGCACGTGGAGCTGGGGAGATGGCTCAGCTGCTAAGAGCATTGCTGTTCTTCCTTAGGACCAGAGTTCAGTTCTCAGCACCGCATCAGGCAGCTCACACTGCCTGTAACTCCAGCAGCAAGGGCTCTGACATCCTCTTCTAACCTCCAACAGCACCTGCACACATACACACACACATCTCTGTCACACACACACACATCACACACACCACACATCACAAAAATGTTTATGACAGCTTTATCTGTAATGCCATAGAGATGCCCTTCAAAACTATGAAGGGTGAGTAGTGATATATTCCTACAATAGAAAGCTATACACACTTGAAAAGAAATGAACTGTCTAGCCACAAAAAGATACAAGTGAACCTTCAATACATGTTGCTAGTGAAAGAGCCAGTCTGGAAAAGCTACTGCATGGTTTCAATTATATGACCATCTGAAAAAAGGTGAAAATATAAAGACAGTAAAAAGATCACTTGAAGGCATAAGTCACAAAACAATCCCACACTTGTCCCTGGGCTGTGGGACAGGAGGATCTGAGGAGCTTCAAGCACACAGGCATGCTAGACCTGTGCAAGAGCATATTCACAGGGCATGTGCTCTGTGCATGGCCAGGCACACTGAACGCTTACAGCATGAGCCTGACATGTGCAAATATTTTCAAAACCATTTAGGCAGCAGGGAGACTCTCGGGATGGAATGCAGCTCGTGACAGAAGACGCGAACTGTGTTGCAAACGTTCTGCACACCTCACTGAGGGGAAGGAGGGGGAGCAACGACCTAAGAAACTACAGGAATGAGAAGTCCACATGAGGACTGCATGAAGTCAGCTGGGCGGAAGTGCTGTCCTGTTGCTGAAGTGGTTTCCCGTGGCGTGTGAGTTAATTCTCACGCTACTGTGCAGCACACAGACTCAAGCCATGAAGTGAATGAGTGGCAGGCGTCAGATTTCCCACTGCTGTAGTGAGGTCTCCGCTAAGAGCACGACTTGCTCATGCGCTAAACGATGAGCTCCTGACTAGTGCGATAAGCACGCGGATAGCTCCATGGTAGATGTGAAACGTCCCCCATTGGCGCCTGTGCCTGAGGACTCGGTCCCCAGCGGGTGACAGTCTTTGTGAGATTATAGAACATGTGGGGTCCAGGGTCTAGCCAGCAGGGTCACCAGCAGTGTCTAGCCAGCAGGGTCACCAGGAACGGGCTCTGAAGACTAGACACACGTGTGGCTGGGGTCTGTGGCCGCTCATGTAACAAGCCTCTCGTCATGAACGCTGCCCCACCACGATGGATTGTGCCCTTAGAAACTGAGCCAACACGAGCCTCTCCTCACTGAAGTTGTTTCTGTGAGACCTTCCTTCACAGAGGTAAGAAAAGTTATTAATACAAATGGGTGTCGCTAGACATCCCTGAGGCAAGCCTGGGCGACTGTGCAGGGGGTCTACCTCCCAGCTCTGCATGGGAAGGCCTGGAAGCAACACTAGGAGCAGTGAGCACATCTTGGTGTTTAACGCCATCCCTTAACGAAAGCCACCACAAATCCGTGGAGAATGACTCCTTCTAAGACAGAGCCTGGAGCAGCTTGGAGCACCAGCAAGGGTGGAAGTGCCCAATGGCAGAGTGTAAAGGAGACACAGGAGCTATGGAAGCACTCCTGTGCCCAGAGCTCAGACAACCTGATCAATAAATACCCATCACCCACGGTACTCCAACTAAATTACTGAATGAACAGGAGAGGGTAGGCCAGTTTCTTGGGTAGAATGCCAGGTAATTTATGTGAACAGGGAACATGAATCTCCATTCCTTAAGGGTGAGTTGTACACGATGATGTAGGGTACTGTAGTGCTCCTCAGAATTGGGGTGGGGGGCACCGCTTTGCTGTGGGAAAGCCAAACGGACAACTCCTCAGCCAAGAGACGGGCACCACCCACAGTGAGAGAGAGGCCATGCTCGTGACAGACATACGAGACAACCCAGCCAGAATGTGCTTTGCCGCAGGACCCTTGAAAACTGCAGCTCACTCTTCATCATGTGAAAACAAAGATCCCAAACAGAGGGATGTCCACAGAAGAGCTGACCAGTCCCCTCCAAGCCATCGGGGTCATTAACAACATGGAGAGCCCGAGAGAACTGTCACCGTGAGAGAGCTGAAAGCCATGAAATGGAATGCTGGGTCCCAAACAGAAGCTGTACATTAGATCAAATCTAATCACATCGGAATGAGTTATGGGTGCAGTCATAACAGTGTATCCCTGCTGAGTGGATCATTGAACAGCTGCACACTAAAGGTGTGTTAGACAGAGGACGCCAGGCTGGGGAGGTGTCCAGATCGCTGGCTGTTTGTCCAGGGGAACTGGACTTGGTTCTGCACACCCACAAAGTAGCTCACACCTGTCTCCAGAGGATCTGACACTCATCTGAACTCTGGTACAGCACACACGATGCACATACGTTCAGGCAAAACATTCATACACATTTAAGACATTTTTAAAATAAATCTTTAAAAAATATTTTGAAGAATAGAGGAAACTGAGTGCCTGACGTGGGGGAACTCTGTATAAAAATTATAAACTAAAACTGTTGCTACAAAAATTAAGCTTATTTAAAAAAAAAAAACCCAGAAACCCCAATGTCCTGGATTCTCTTCAGAAAGTGTGGAGATCGGGCAGTGACAGGGTCACATCCTCAGGCCATCATCTTTCAGAGACAGCACAAGGGCTCCCGCCATGCCCCGTCACCTCCTGCCTGCCTGACCCTTGCATCCGTCCTGGTATCAAACATTGTCACCTCAATTGTGTTTCCTTTAAACCCAAGAATATGCCCCTGCCATGCCCGAGAGTCAAAGGGTCCAGCGGCAGCACCAGCATCCAGGCTGCTCCACCAGCCAGGATGTTCTGATCTCCATCTCTCTTGCTACATTCAGTGGAAGCAGAGTTTGTCTTCTCTGCCTGCAAGCATTTCTAGGCTAGATGGCGGCTGATTAAGTGATGCCAAAAAGGGAACTGTCTTTATTGATATGTGTTCATAAATGTCACAGACATTCCCTAGCTGACTGTAGTCACAGCAGCCTTGAGACAACCTGAGTCACCTGCACTGAATCTAGGGGAGCCCCGCCCCGAGGCCATGAAGTGGGAAAAGTCAACAGGACTGAGAATCTGCGGCCTGACACAGAGCAGAATTCCTCCCAGCAGGTTTTACAGCAAGAACTGGTTCCTCAAGAAACCTCTGGCCTTTCAGGCTAAATGCAGTCCAAGAGGGGGTGTGAGATGTGGGCTGATGACCAGAAATATACAGGGAGCTGAGTAAATTCTGCCAAAAGTCAACCATCGTCTCTTTGGTCCAGTTCTACCAACACAGGCCTCCTGCCTGGGTTCAGCGGAGTTTGGCTGCTGCAACCACAGCATAGCAAGACTTCTAGAGTTCAGCTCAGTCTCTGTCAAAACCTCCATGAAAGACGTCAGAAGGGGAAGCTCAGCTCTCCTGATGTGATTAGGCCAAGCATTTATGTTTGAGTTGTTCTTTTTGTTTTGTTGTTGTTTGTTTGTTTCCTGAACTGGTCTTGAACTCAGTATGTAGCTGAAGATGATCATGAACTTCTGATCCTCCTGCCTCTGATTCCCAAGCACGGGATCACAGACATGTGCTAACGTGCCTGGTTTACAAAATACTAGGGATCAAACCCAGGGCTTCAAATGTACTGGGCAAGCATTCTGTCAGTTGAACCATATCCTCAGCCTGGTGTGTGAATTTGAGTGTGCATTTGTGTGTGTACACATGTGTATGTGTGTGTGCGTGCGCGTGCGTGTCTGTCTGTGTATGTCTCTGTGTATGTGTGTGTGTCTTCTCCATGACTGGCACCAAAAAGTTGAAGGGTTTTCCCATATCCTTCTCTCTTAGTTTTTACTTTTACTTTTTTTTAAATGGATAGAAAATGGCTCCAAAATCTTTTCAATTTTTTTATTCCATTTATTCCATTGTGGGGGAGGAGCACCTGTGCAAGGCCGAGGACAACATGCAGGAGCTGCTGGCCTTCTTGCACCATGGGAGTCCTTGGATTTGAACTCAGGTCAGCAGGCTTTGCAGCAGGTGCCGCTGAGCCATTTTGCTGGCCCCAATTCTTAATATGACCGAATACAGAGCACCATGAAAAAGGAAAGGCCTTGTACATGTATGTAGGGGGTAGAGATTCCTTTCCATATGAAAAGCTCTTCTGTAAGAGTTCTGTATGAAGCTTTGATTATGTGTATTATGTTAAATCAAGCTTATAACTTGTGCAACATGGGTTTTGGCTGTAAGAACTGAATTTAGCTAGGCATAGTGATGCACACCTTTCATCCCAGCACTCAGGAGGCAGAGGCTGACGGGTCCCTCATACTGGTCTACACAGTGAGTTCCAGGACAGCCAGAGCTACATAGTGAGACCCTGTCTCAGAAGGGGTACCTGTCCAGGTGATGTGACTGTGAGCTCTTGTCAGCCGGAGCATGTGGAGGGCTAGTCTAGGAAAGAGAAGGGCGTGTCTCTGAGGTGAGATGTGAGCCATGTTCTCTGACGTCAGCTGTGTGGTCAGCTGCACCTCTGTCCCTCAGTGGCTGGCAGCCTCCCCTCTGCTGCTGAGCCCTGCTAATGTCTGCTGTGTGAGTGCCCTGGCCAGCTCTCTGTGCCATTAGAGAAATACCACCAGTCAGATGGATGCCTCTGTCCTCTCCCTAGCCTGTGCTAGTTTCCCGGCTTTAGAGAAGTCTGTGAAGGCAATGCCAGCTTGCAGGGCCCAGGGTTGCACAGGGATCGTCAGCAGGAAGGGGACTCTGAGAACCTCTCAAACAGTGAGTTAGGGTGATCCTCCCTCCCACAGTTAGGGTGCTCCTCCCTGCCGCGGTTAAGGTGATCCTCCCTGCCACCGTTAGGGTGATCATCCCTCCCACGGGCCAGTCTACCTGGCTCCTTCCTCATTTTGAGCTAATCTAATCTAATTTTCCTACCCACCCACCCCCCTTCCTTTTGGAGCTGAGGCAAGCCTGACTGTGTTGCCCAGGCTGGTCTTGAATTCTCTATCCCCCTGCCTTCGTCTCCCATGGGATGGTCTTATAGGCATGTGCCTCCTCTCCTGGCTTTTACCTTCCTCTCCATTCACACCTCCTGCTCCTGTCTGCCACTGTCACAGCCTCTGCTTCAAAGACTGCTCCTGGACCATCTGGAGCCAGTCCCTTCTCAAGCCCCTGCCTCCCTCCTCCCAGAAGTCCCCTTGGATTGCATGAGATGCTTTTGAGTCTTGTGACTCTATCTGCTTAGGCGCTACAATTCAATCTGCTTTGAGTGTGACCCCTTAGCTGTTTTTGAGTCTTGGGTTTGCTAGCAGAGGGACTTGGAGAGGGGTGATCCTGATGAGCCAACACTGGAAACAGAGACTGCACAAAGGACACCCTTTACAATCCCTCTTGTCCCGTTGACCCCACTCTGGGAGGATTGAGGGCTGTGAGCGCAGTGAGCCAGAGGAAGGGGTGACTTTCGCAGCGGGCCGGTAGGATCCTGTTTCTGGTATAAGCTGATTTTGAAGATGTTGGTATAGGAGATTGCTTTGGGATGTTTGTTCGTTTGCTTGCTTGGTTGGTTTTTGGTTTTTTGAGGCAGGGTTTCTCTGTCTGGAAACTTTGGAGCTTGTCCTGGAACTCACTCTAGACCAGACTGGCTTTGAACTCACAGAGATCTGCCTGATTCTGCCTCTGCTGGGATTAAAGGCGTGTGCCATCACCGCCCTGATGCTCTGGATTTTAAAGAGTGTCTGTAGTTCACACAGGCCACCCACCCCACTACACACACAGTCCGATGTCTTTCAGAGTGACACCACCCAAGTCCTCGGGCACACTTTTCCAACCAGGCTCACCTGTTCATTCCAACGGTGCAGCTGGCTATAGCGTACCTTGCAGAAGAGGAAGCCGTCCAGGTACACGGAGTACAGCTGAAAGCACAGACACACGCCCGGAGTTATCCAAGGCAGCGATGGTGATGCGGGGGTGGGGGTAGGGGTGAGGGGGTTCGCAGGGTCACCGAACCCCTCCCTACCCAGTCGGCCCCGGGCCCCAGACCCACCACGTAGCGGCCCCCCATCGCGTCTGGCCGCTGCTGGGACACCGGGATGCAGAAATGCATCTTCATTGCTCTAGCGATGACGGGGGACAGAGCGGCGAACTGGACTTGTTGCTCTAGAGTATGGGCTGCTCCTGAGCTCCGGCTGCTGGAGGTCTGCGGGTGGGCGGGGTCCGAAGCCTGGCCCCGCCCCGGCCTCGCCCCCTCCACTGTCCCAGGTGCCAGGTTGGACTAGAGAGGCAATCAGGGTACAGAGAGACCCTGAGGAGCGCCAGAGCCTCTCTGGCCAGGGTCACCCTGGAAGCCAGAGGCCAGAATTTTAGAGACTTTTAAAGAGGAAAGTCTGCGTCTGCGGGGCGGGAAGGGAGAGCGTCGAATTCTTTTTTAGAGGACTTCTTGAACGCACAAGTGAAGAACCTGGCTCTAGCTGCATGAACGTTCTATGCAGTTGCCAGAAAGTCATGCTACACCCTGTCCTGCCCCAAATCAGCGGAGCTAGGTAGCCTGCCTAGGAAAACAGCTTCCCCGAGGGGCCACTTGAGGGCCCGGGTCGAGTGTCTGTGACTGACAGAATGCGCACTTCCAGAGCTGGGTGGAGGAGGTGGCATTCAGATGCAGGGGGTGCTTTGACGATTTGAGAGCTTCGCATCACCCCAGCACTGGCTACAGTATGCTGTAGATTAAGATTAGAAAGAAAAAAGCGATCTTGGAAGCGCCCTATGAGCATCACAATTATATTAGGCTCACGGGTTTTGTTTATTTGGGGTGTTTTTCGTTTGCTTGATTTTTTTGTCTTTATCTAGTTAAAGTGTATCATGGCATGCCACCATATATATAGCACTGCTTCGGTGTTTTGTTTTGCTTTTGAAGTCTTCTTTTCCCCTAATATATTAGGAACATCAAAAACAAGAAGGTGGCCTGGTTCTGTCTTACCAGGAGAAGCCCTGATCTTGCATAGCTACCTCTCCCTGTAGCTGGGTTCATATAAATCTTTGTTCCTAGGGTTTTTCAATGACTTCTCAGTTCTTCCTTGTTGACGCTCATTCATGTTAACTATGATGTTTGCTAGTTACTGCCTATAGTCGGGATCTAGAATGACCTAGGAGCCAAACCTCTGAGTACATCTAAGAAAGGTCATCTGTCAATGGATTGTCTTAACTGAGCCGGAAAGACTCAACCGCCATGGACTTGGTGGCACCGTTCCACCAACTGGGTCCTGGAGCGAACCAGAAGAGCCGGCTTCACGCCACCATTACCAATCCCTCACCACCTCTCGACCACAGAATTTACAAGGGAGCAAGCAGGAAAATGTCACAAGTGGCCTGGCACGCTGGCCCAAGAGGCCTCTTCAAGGACCACATTCGGAAATCAGGAAAGATGGCTCAGCAGAAGAGCTCTGGCTGCTCTTGTAGTTTGATTCCCAGCATTCACACAGCAGCTCACAACTCTCTGTAACTCCAGTTCTAGGGGATCTGACACCCTCTTCTGGATTCCTTGGGCTCCAGACAAGCACATAGTGCACAAACAGATTTGCAGCCAAAACACCACATACATAAAATAAAATAATTTTTAAAATTATTTTAGATTTTATTTTAAAATAATTTTAAAAATTAAAAACAATAATTTTTGAAAATTAAAAACAATCAAATTTGAATCATCACTTTGTAGGCATGCCTTTGACACTCTTCAATTTTTCTAAGATTACACTTAGAAGATACTCCTCAGCTTTCGATAGGATTAACTCCTGATGAATCCGTGGTAAGCTGGGGAGCACAGTCAGTGGTTAATGCATTTAAAGGGTCGTCCTTAGCTCAGAGAGATAGCATGTGGTAGGGTGTCAGATCCAACAGCCAACTGTAAGCTTCCACTGCCCAGTCTCACGGGAGGGCGGGACTATGTACTGATTGATGGCCAGTGTTAGTTGTCAAGTTGACAGAATCTAAACTCATCTGGGAGAGGGACCTCTGAGCAAGCCTGTGGGGTGCCATCAATGACTGAATGAACTGAGTTGGGAGACCTGCCTACTCTGGGTGTCGCCATTCCTTAGAAAATGTATGAAGCAAGCCAAGACGGCGCGCATCATCCTCTGCTTCCTGGTTACGGACGTGCGTGATGAGCTGCGTCACGCCTTGCTGCCTTGGCTTCCCTGTCAGGATGACTGGCCCACCTCCTTTTGGTTGCTATCCTCCGAGTGTTTTTACCACAGCAAATGAGGGGGGAAAACCTAAAACAAAAACACTGAGGAATTATCAAAAAGGAATTTTATCACCGCGTGTTTCTATTGAATGTATAATGCTTTCAAATCACTGTGAACTTATTGTAAGCACCTATACCTCAGGTCTTTCGCCACTCCAGCCTGCGACTGGAGGGGAGCTTTCTTTTGCCTCCTTCTGTGGAACAGCCGAGGTACGGTGCAGTTCAGGAACCTGACACAGACCCGCGCTGTTCAGGTGCAGAGGAGGATGAGAACCAAACTAGGCCACTCCACAAGGTGTGCAGGGGTAGGGGTGGGGTGCTGTGCCTGGTGGGTCTGCAGCTCTCCCCTCTATCTGCCATCTTTCTGTCTCTGTCCCTCCGGGTGTCTAGCTCCACTGCACAGCATCCAGCTGCTGACAGTGTTTCTGGGTTGAGTTTGGTCTCTGTCCCAACAATAGATGAGAACATAATTGGCCTAATTTTTTAAAAAAAATTATAAATGGTACATCGTTGGCTTTTAAAAAGAAATTAGTGGAAATCAGGAACACATGATTTGCTGTGAATAGCGTGTACGTTTATTCACGTAGGGGTAGAGAGCGGAAATAGCTCTCCCTCCATAGTGCAGCTGCCAAAGACCCAGGGCTTTCTCAGAAGGCCTTCCTTGCTTTGGAGATCACTGCTCTGTCTGGCTCCTCTTCCTGGGTTAGGAGGCCACAGCATCCCGAGAAACAGTAGGAGCAACCCTCCCTGCCCATGAGCACCCCAACATTTAAGGGATCCCATGAAGAGGATTTTGATTCTTCAACAGAAATGAGAGCCAGACTCCATGTCTGGGGACCAGGGACAAGCATCTTCAGCCATGCCAGGGTACGCCGTTATGAGGATGTGCCGTACATCCCACCTGCTGAGCCTGTGCGCCATCCAGCTATGACATTCCTGGTTTTGGTTAAATATACACGGACTGTGTACAAATGGCCTCTCTGCATCTTCAGGCAGGGAGTGGTGGGGCAAAGGGAAGGGCGGTTGCTCGGTGAGGGGCAGGGAAGGTGGCCTGGCCTTCAGCCAGGAAGGGAGGGGTGGTAGACACAGCAGATATCTATTGTGTGTCTGGAATCTGGCCTGGGCTGTAGGGCCCACAGCTGACCTGCCATTGTCTAAGCATCTAGTCTTACAAGGAAGCCAGAGCAGCTGTGTTTAGGGACAGGGAGGGTTACCAGAGCCAGGGACACTGAATTTGGAAGTTGAAGTGGGAGCCAAGATTGGCTGCCAAAATGTGGATGGTGAGGGACACAGAGACGAGGTTTGAGGTTGAGCCGAACCTGGCCTGTCATCCTAGCACCAAAAAGGCTGAGGCAGGAGCCTTACCTCCAGTTCCTGGCTAGACTGGGTGCATAGAGAAACTCCATCTCAAAAATAAACAAGAAAATTGAAATACTGTGTAAGTCACTGACTTGAGTTTCATTTTAAAAGTCATTAAATGGAGACAGTAGCATCAAGGAGGCAGGGTCGCTCTCTGACAACACACACAAGTTCAAGCCAGCCTGTCATTCTCTGACACACACAAATTCAGGGCCAGCCCATCATTCTCTGACACACACAAGTTCAAGGCCAGCCCATCATTCTCTGACACACACAA